>QEPC01011341.1:4442777-4499946 GCA_003113815.1 Sphenodon punctatus
TGTGTGTGTGTGAGAGAGAGAGAGATTGAGTTGGGGAGTGGGGGCGGAGAAGAAATTGGGAGAATCTTTCCCTGAACACCTCCTCTTTTGATGTGGAGGCTAAGTTTTTTTAAAAAGTCACACACCAAGTTCCTCCTCCTTTGGCTCTTGTAGAATTACTCCTACTTTACACTAGGGTTAGAAGTTACACAACTTTTAAGTTAAAAGTTCTGTAAAATATACAACTTAAAAGTTGTGCAACAACTGATATGTGAATATACTGATACACCATATCACACAAAACCTGGAAATTTACCAAAACAAAAAACTTTACAGTTTAAAAAAACATTAAATGCACAAAACTAAAGTTTTTTGTTTTGGTAAATTTCCAATTTATTCCATGCCAGAGGAAGGGTACCGCGTGGCCCAAAAGCTTGCATACTCTCAAACAGCAGTTGTCCTCTGAACTGCTTGGTCTCCATCTCTGCTTAAAACACGACAGAATTTCAGTGCAGGTTTATTCAATACAATTCATTGTTTGGGAGTTTGTTGCTACTGGGCTTATTTTTCCTTTATGTTCTCTGTATTGATGTGTGTTGAATTTCTTTGGGGCTTTTTATGACTCGATTTCCATTCTCCAAGTATTCTTGAAGAAATATAGCTTCCTGACTGTAGCCTTCTAAATTCAAAGAGTTGACAGGCAGGTGGTGTTAACATTTCTGCAAGAGTGAGGCTGAGCAGACCATTTCTTGTTTGAAACACATCCGATTCACCTAGAACTTTCAGCTGAAGAGGGAAACCAAATGTTTTGGAGATGCTTTGTAAGCCTGGAGGGTCTTGACCGAGTAGGGAGAGGTGGGGGTCTGTCTTGTCTATTTGATTTCTGTCTGTCCGATCAGCATTGTTGTTTGTGCCATTCCCTGACAAGCTTAGCGCGAAAGAGCAGGCGGTAGATGCTGCAGAATATGGTAATGAGACCTCCACTGCAGCTGAGCTGGTAGCCCCTTCAAAAATCTCCCCACAGAATTTCATTTTAAACTTCTACCCATTAAGGAGCGCAGGGAGGCTTACAATAAAAATAATGTGCAGAATTACAACTAATTAATAGAGTAAGTTGACTCCCTGACAACAGACACTATTGATCTCACCCATAGCCCCAAGAAAGACGCTCCCATGCCTGTATCTCCTTCCCTCCACATACCGAGGGGTGGGGAGGGATAACTTTTCCTCTCTACCCACTCAACTTCCATCCTTTCCACCCTCCACCTCTTTAAAAAGGCTTATATAAAACATGAGCTGTAGTTTGAAAGAGCTCTAAGTACAGACAATGAAAACGATAGTCAATCTTCCCACCCTGGCACACACTCAAGGGAGCCCCTCTACCCCACGCTCACTCCTATCCTCCGAAATGCCAGTGATAACTAGGGCTGCACCACAGAAGGTGCTTCAAGCACCCACAAGGGTTTCCGAGGTTTTGAGTACCAGGACCGAGTCCTCAGCCGTCACTCAAACGTTTTCCCGAGGACATCGGAATTCAGACCCTCGGAGAATACTCGGAAACTCTGAGGGCAGGGACCGAGGAGGGAGACCGAGCTATGGACAAAATATTTGTTTCTTTTAAAAAACCGAAACCATACATTTGAGAAGGAAATTGAAATATTTTCAGTATTTACAGTCAAAACCAGTCTTGGTCATGGTCTTTGGTCTCAGATTAATATGTAAAATAGACCTGCCCTGACATTATCATGCAGATACAAAAGAAATTTATTTCCCAACTCCTTCTCTACAAACATGAATCTCTTCAGGTGTATCAAAAAATATTTTGACAATGTCACCAGACTTTATATTTAATAGAGTGTGCTTACATTTAAGAATTGCAGACAAACTAGCCATCCTCTGACTGTAGTCTGTGTTTCCCTCAAGGAGGGCAATGGAAGATATGCAGAATACACGGGCCCCTGAATATAGTTAACTGTTGTAGTTTTGGAAGCAGAAGTTACAATTCAAAACTTTTCCTTAGGTCATAACATGCATGAAAGAGTTTCTTTTTCAATTTTCCTCCAAATGGTCGAAGATTTCTTACCAGGCCTTGGAGGGGGGTGGGGGTGGAGGGTAAGGGGTGGAGAGAGTTCTTTTTCCTGAAAGTTTCCCCCTATTCCAGCCCCTCTCATCACTAGCAGTAGTCCTTTCCGTCGCAGAACAGTATCTCAGGTCTGGTTCCTGAAGGACACGCTTGCAGCTTAGAGACACTGCCCCGGCCCTGTGGTTTAGCTGGAATGAAGAACAGGTGGAATCAGATTGGGACTTTGAGGTTGTTTATGATCTTTTCGATCCCGTCTCAGCATGGTCATGCCTATTCGCTTTGTGATTCCCCTTGAGACAGACAGGAAGGCTCGTACATCACAGTGTCTGTTTGACATTATAATGATGATTTCACTCTACGTCGGAATGCTTTGAATTATTATTTTCTGATGGGCAGAGATGCAATAGAACGGACTTTTCCAGAAAAGTATACTTAAAACCCACCCAAACTAAGATAGTTTGAATGTAATAAATGACTGTGCTGACAAAAAGCAGGAATGTAAAGTTGGTTAAGAAGTGTAAAATTTACAAAGGTGTGCCCCTTGAATGTTCTGCAGGACATGGGCCAACGAACAGTGTTCTAATGAGAGGAGCTGAGTGTCCAGTACATGAAGACATATTCACTTTTGAGCCTTTTACAATAAAGTCGGTCTTTCAAAGAATATCTCCACTTTGTATATCCCGGGCTTCAAATTGCAGGCTACTACTATATATAGACCGAGCACGGAGAGACTCCATTAGAAGAGAGGGTAGTTGCTGTCTTGGTCTCAAATTTAGAAGATGGAGAAAAAGTTGTTCAGATGAGATCTTGTATTGGACCAACTTCTGTTGCTGAGATTATGCAAGTTTATGGGCCATGCAGGGCCCTTCTTCAGGCATGGAACAAGTCCAGCAGAAGACTCGTTTTCACCGTAAGAGGAGCTTCTCACTTGGATGGTCTTCATAAGAGGAAGGAGATTGGAGACTTGGGTAATAAATAAAGAGCACTGATTAACCCTGTTAGTCTAGTCTAAAGTAAACAGGTCACATAAACCTCCTGTCCTGAGTTCTCCTTATTGCATAAACAACTGGGTGTAAGTTCTGTATCCGATTTCCAGGCACACGTTTCAAAAACAAATAGCAATGGCAGAAAAATAATCAACTGATCTTGGACCACCCAGACGGCATATAATCCAACAGAGGAATTACCTATTCAGAGATGATCTGTTTTGCAGCACTATACTTACTGAGTTTAAGCTATGTAAAGCCGCTGAAAATTACGCATAAATGTTAGGCATGCATCTTTTCCATAACAAAACATTAACTCAGGCTTCATACAACCCTTCATTGAGGAGGCCTCTATCTCAAAGATACCTGCTATTTTAGAGAATAGGTTCCATTTAGCAGATTAGTTTGGCCCAAGTGTCCTTTCTCTCTCTCAGTGGGCGTTTCGTACTCCAGGTAGCACACCCATTGAAAGGAACTGGGGGCCCACGTACATCCTGGAAGAGGGGGACCTATTGCCTCACATCCCCTCATCATAAGTTTTGAAATCAGTTTCCGGAGAACATACTGGTACTCTGTACAATGCTACCTGCAATTGTTGTTAATCATATTTTATTTTTTGTTTAGATTTTTTTTTTTTAATCCTACCATACAGGATTAATTTTTTTTTTAATCCCACCATAAAGCCCTGCACAGGTGGCCAGGGAGGTGGTGTAGCGATTATTTTTAGAGAAGACTGGCTAGTTAGGAGATATCCAGTCCAGGAGATTGCAGGTATTGAGGCCCTTCATGTGGTGTTTGATTTGGCTGGGGGCAAGCTAGGGGTGCTGCTGGTATATCAGGCCCCTTCCTGTCCGGCAGCATCCCTTGCCACTCTAGCAAAGTTGGCCTCGGAAGTGGCACTGGGCTCCTCCAGGACTTTGGTCCTGGGGGATTTCAACTCCCATGCCGATGCCAGCCTTGTAGTAGTGGAGTGAGAATTCATGGCCGTCATGGCAACCGTGGATTTGTCTCAGTTGTGAGTAGTTGCATTTATCCAGGTTAAATATTCATTCCTGCATTTCTGTCCAAGTGCCTAATCGCTCTCTGCCCCTCTCAGTTCTTCTCTCTTTTCATCAGTGGTTACTGCTTGTAGCAGTTTACAATGGAAGGTTTGGCTCCACAGTAAAGATTTCTGGCACTTGCAGCAAAAAGGTTTTAACAGATCAGAAATGTCTACTAGCTTTTTGAGTTAGATGGCACTTTTTTGGCCTTGATTCAAAGTCTGCACACGTGCAGACCAAACCCATCTCCCCAGTGTGTGCATGAATAGCAACGCAGGCAAGGTCCCTCGCCTCCCACCTGCGCCACCGGTCGGCAGGAGAGGTGTGCCTGGGGCACTGTGAGTGTGCGGACAGGGTGTAGGTTTGATCTACACGGACATGAATTGAGGCCTTCAGTTACAAAATGAAGGCCTGTCCAAACGTTGGCCAACAGGGCCTAGGGCCAGTATTGTTGTTGGCTTGGATGGATGCAGGAGGAATGAAGTAAAGATGGGAGATGTCGCCAGTTGAGTTGTGATTATGCATCTCTTCAATTTCAAGGGTGGGTTTTCCCAGTTGACACCAATGTCCTCGACCTTCGCCTTTTCCCACTGAAGCCAACATGGAGTCACATTGTCTTCTCCTCAGATGAAGGACAATGAACGTGTTGAACCTCAGACCAAAAACATGGCAGTCTAGCCCAATGTGAGGTGGTTTTTTGTCTTTGAAAAGGATCCATTCTTTTGCAGTGGTCTGTCATAAAAGCCAAATACTTAAAAACAGCTGAATTTTCCAACTGGTGTTAATCCATTTTTAATGCTCAAATAAGAAATGACAGGGAAAATGCCACCCAGTCCTCCACAGAATAATTGATTTCTCTGGACCCAGCTCGATAATCGCAAGCCAGCAATCAGCTTCCATGCAGTATGGTGCAATGGGAAACTGACTTCATTCGTGGAATTGTCTTGAAAATGCTATTTGCAACCCATGCTTTAAAAAAACGAAGGCAAATAAGGAAACATCCAAACTATCTGGCAACTCTGCATCCGTAAACACCATGAGAGCATCAAGCTGGATGTTTCTGTGCTGATTTATAATGTGGCTTTTACAGATAATCTGCTGAACTTTGTGCTTAGTTAAAGCCCGTTGGCGGGCTATTCCATACTGCAAGTGTACGGAATTTACATGAAGGATTGCAGAACAGAGGACAAAGGGTCCCAGGTGCACAAATGTCAGTACATTATTGCAGTTATGTGTACACACAAATGTTTGTATGCTTAGGCGTGTAAGGGGGTGCTATAAAGTGTTTATATATCTATCTATCGGTACATGGGAATTTTCATCAGAATGGTTATAGCTAAGCAGGTGTTCTTTGTCAAGAATGGAAATGAGAGTTGCATTTTTTTAGATAGGTGTTACTGTAGGTATAGCGATCCTTACTGCATTAGTTAAGGCCCAGTTAACCAGAACTGTTACTGTGATCAGCTCCAAAGTCTGTTTCTCATCTATTGCCAGAGACCCACATTCACGGCAGCGTCTTGTGGATCTGGATGTGTCACTTGCAGTACGGGAATCTTCATTACAGTCAAATTTTGTGGGACCTCTGTATAAGGTTGGCGTATCAGGAATTCAGCGTATGCAGAGCTAAATAAATGGGGCAATGCAAGTTTTCCTCAAGTGTTACGTTAGCCTCTTAGTTAAAACTATCAGTACCTTGGAGTAAACTAATGATTTATTGGTAGTGTGTGGCTAAAATACCCTGCAAGCTTGCAATGCAAGGCAGCAGTTCTTTTGATCCTGACGCTAGTCTGAACAGCCGGGAACCGAAGTGTCACATTGGCCTTCATTGCAAGCTTCACATCAGGCTCCAAGCTTGCAATGCAACAGACAGAGCCCCTGTTCCCTGAGCAGGCACACATGCACTACAGGCAGGGGATGTAGCATGCTTGTGGCAAATTACAATTCTCTCGTCTGTCTCCCATTTTTGTGTTTTCACCAGGTCGTTGCATTTTGTGATGTCGACAAGAAAAAAATAGCAAAAGGATTCTACACTTACGAAGATTCTAAGGTTGGTAACCACTGTGTTCCATTCCTGCATTATGCCGCCGTCCTCCTCTGTCTCTGACACTAAATATACTGAATCATTCCAGTATGCAGCTGCTGACAGAAACCTCGATAGAGCAGATGCAGGCGGGATGGGCATGCCATTCCATGATGGTTTTATACTAAAACGGGCACCCGGTAACGTTTTAAAATTACCTGCACAAGTAACCACCTTGCATACCTGGGGGCTGACAGCAGCAGTGAGGCAGCTGTGATGATCTGGGAAGCAACACCCAGGCGTAAATTTTAAAATCCTATTGTAACTCCCTGAAATCCATCTAGGTATGCGAGTCCCCTGTGGGTATCTGCAGGGCTCTTGGAGACCTAGAGGTACAAAATGAGCTACTTGTTTGGAGCTCTAGGTGGGGTGTGGAGGGGCAGCTTGTGACCAGTCGGGAGGGCGACTCTTTGTGCTATAGAAACTGGAATGGGTCAAACAGCTCATTTGACATAACATAGCCAGCAGCGTCCAGAGCGGAGGGTCCTGTTCCCACTGACATCAGTGAGAATTTTTTGTGTTGACTTAAATGGGACCTAGATTTTCCCCTGAGTGCTTGACGTCCAAAGTGTGCATATAAGGAGAGAAATCAGTCCTGATTTAAATGCTCTGAGACTCTGAGATTTCTGGTTGTCAGCTGGGTGGAGTCACCATTCCTAGAGGAGAGGCTGGCAGATAACTCTTCTATACCACTTCTGTGAAGGAGAGACGCAATGAGTACATTTGAAATGAAAGCAAAGAAGCCCGCTAAGTACCAAGAGCCATGGCCGCAGCGCAGTGTTAGGATAACCAAACAACTACGCCATGATCCCAAGAACATACGCATACGTTGGATCGAATCCAGCACACCTTGAAGTCAGTAGAAAAATCCCCGTTGGGACAGAATCTCGGAGCCCAGGACTAACCAAATTGTGTTGCTTGTCTCGTCTAGGAGAAAACAAAACCAAGAATTCCCATCCAGCACTTCAGAGATGCCATCCCGCCTTTTATCATGTGTGTGAAGCTGGTGAGTAACAGTTATGGCTTGAACTAGACATTAGTACAGAGTGGAAACCAACAGGGAGTTTGCAGTTTAAAAGTCAAGTTGGAGTGTTTATTTAGGCTGAAAAATATTCACACTCCTGGTGTTCACAGAGTAGACCCAGGAGGCCCCTTCCAGGCCAAGAACCTCAGGGAAGTTCAAATTTTTTCAAACTAACTGGGTTTGACTTCGGTTCTCAAGGTTTGAAAGGGAAGACCAGCTAGTCAAAATAAGAGAAATCGGACACGTTTCAGCTGCATCGGAACGTAAGTAGCACCGTTCTGGGTCAGACCAATGGTCCATTGAGCCCAGCACCTGTCTCAGTGGCCAATCTCGGTCGCTTGGAGAAGTCCCCAACAGGTCACTGGGGCGATCCATTCCCTGTTGCTCAGAGGTTATGTCCTCCAGCCAACTTGGCTAATAGCTGCTCATGGACCTACACTTGTCCAACCCTTTCTTAAACCCTTGACCACATCTTCTAGCAACAAATTGCACAACTTAATTGTGCATTGAGTGAAAAAAAACAAAAAACTTTTATTTGTTTTAAATCTGCTACCTGTAAGTTTCATGGAGTGCCAGTGAATTAAAATAATATTTTTTTTACTTGGTGAATTTAAAAAAAAGAATTAAATCAAACCAAGGTTCATTTGAACTTTGCATGCCAAATTTGCAACACCAGCCAGAAATTCAGATTCGCCTAGTTGTAAATTTGCAGCATTTGTTGAATCTGAGCTTTGTAACCAATACTAGTTTCAGTTCTAGTTGGATCATATCTGCGCCATTAAGGTTCTGCTTTTGTTTTAATATGTATATCAAAGACAAAGCAAAATTAACTATAGACAAAAGGTCTATAGCTCAGGGCCCATCATTCTGCTGAGTTTCTCTCTCATATGAGAGATTGAAATTTACGACAATGATGGACCCTGAGCTATAGACCTTTGGTCGTTTACTTTTGAGGCCCTAGGGAAAGTGCGAATCCAAGGTACATGTAGCGATGGCTGGACAGGCTCATACCTTTGCTTGTGACCCCAGGCCCTTAGTTCTCTTGTGTGACACATCAGCCTTATGCCTCTTGGTGCGTTTGTGCTGCTGGGAAGCCAACAGAGTAACTGCCTCCTCATGGAGTCTGAGTTCTGCTGATTGGAATAACGTCAAGATACACAGCAACGATTCCACTGCGGCATGGCACAGCATCCACACACAGGAACACAACATTTTTAAAACTGCCTTCAGCGATTACAGTGCATAGGGAGACGGCTCTGGGTAACAGTGGTCTCTGATCTAGACAGTGGAACAAGCCAATGATTTGGAAGTTAAAGTTGAACCAGTATTAGAACACCTAGGATTTTTCCCTAGCAGCTCTCTCCAAGATGATTGTTTTCATTACATATATGTACCTGTCTTGCATTTGCTGAGTCTATAGTTCTGACTTGTTACATGCCTGAGGAAAGGTGCCGTGTGGCTTTAAATCTTGCATAATTGCACCAGCAGAAGAAGTTGGACCCATAAAAGAGATCATCTGGAATGGCAAGGTCTCCGTTGGTTAGAAACCAGCCACGTTATTAACAGTGAGGGGGGTTATAAATGAGAGGACACCCTCGCTTGTGTCTTCAGATCAAGACTAAATGTCCTCCTCAACAACACGCTTTAGCCAAACGCAAGCAAATGGGCTTAGAGTAATACCGGGAGGGGGGCATGTGACAGCTGCAATCAAGCAGCAGCTGAGATCAGTGGTTCCTTCTGGTTTAAATCCATCTAATAATCTCTGACTGGTGATCGTTTGTGGCTGAAGCTCATCTCCTGCAACCCCTGCTCATCTCAGTGCCCCCAGATTTACGGTCAGCCACATGGTCATAACTTACAGGCTGCAAGCACCTCAGGGCACCCCCGTGGACGGCAGACAAACTAAGCGTGGGATGTTGTCTTTGTGTTACTGCGTGCAGCTAATTTAATTTTTCATACTAAATATAATGGTGGGGGCCGGGAGCTCCCAGGATAAAACATCTGTGTAGCTCATTATAGAGCACGTCTGATTTCTGTGGCTCTGACAAGGAAGCTATTATATGACATCTCATCCACCCTGCAATGCCAGGGTTCAGAGTGAGGGAAATTGTGTCTTCTCTAGTCAGGGCTGTCTTTGCAGTGGCCACATCACCCGTGTTCTCTGCGTTTCCTCCATCGTTGGCAAACACAGGCCCCTTAATCTTTCAAGGGATACTCCATGCATTGAGAACTGTAGCTCGAGAGCACCTCACTCAAATCCCTTCGGCGTCAGAATTTAATTTTATCTTTCTTGCATGAAGAGCGACAACATGACAACAAAGGTTAAGTCCCACCTTGTGCAAACTAATGCATGATGTGACCTCTTGACCCCACAGCAGCTTCCTAGCCAAGTGACACTGTCAGCTTTGGATTCCGAAATGCCGCCGGCAGCAGGCTAGCAGGCAAAGCAAAAGGCTGCTGTGCAGCCTTCAGGCAACATTAGAAATGCAGTAGCTGCAACGCGGTTGGGCAGTAGGGAAGTTATCTCCTGGGTCCCAGTCCAGTGCTTTAGCTGCTACAGCCCCGGGCCTCTGATACGCCTTCATTTTTTAAATCAGGTCCCCTTTAAATAGTGTGTTTTCCCTTTTTGTTCTGTGGGACACACTGTGCTCATGTGGCTGTCTGTGCCTGTGGAGTTTGGAGGCAGGAGGAGATTTGTGTGGCTGGGTTGGAATGGTTGTGCCTTCGAAGAGCCACATTTAATTTGTCCTGGAAAGCAGCCCCAGCTCCCCGAGAAACAACCCAGTGTGATTGACTGGCTGGAAGAGCTCTGGTTGTCTTTGGAGAGAGGGCGTCTCGCTTTAGGCCTGACCACGAGAGGAAATGGTTTCTAAACTGGTTGAAACCTGCCAGAGAAGCTGAACTTTGGTTGATCTGTGGTGACGCGGTGCAGGGGCCTCAACTGTATTTTTAGACTCTTTGAAATGACTCAGTGTTCTGCACAGCCACACCTGAAAGGAGATCACACCGAACCTGCCCCATCACTCGTGTGTCTCCTCTCTACCCCAATCTGTGCTGTCAAACATGAGCCTTCCTCATCCACGCAGACAGGAGACAGAGGCGGAACGGGAAGCCGTACCTGCAGCACCCTAAACACTGAACCACAAGCAAGGTGCGTCGTGTTAGAGCCAGAGGAATCCTGAGAGCTCCCAGCACTGTGCGAGAGGAGGAAAGCTCACTAAGCAAGAAGGGATTTTTCCACCATCGTGGACACTCGTCTTTGTGCTGCTTTGGGAACTATGCAAAAAAAAGAGAAGGTCCTTTTAACAAGGCAGGTTGCAGCCTGGTTCCTTTTGCTCTTTTGGAGCCTTTGTCTAGAGAGAGAGAGGCTGGTTGCTGCGTTGGTCCCAAAAGAAAGAGATGGAGACGAAAGTGGTTCAGCTGATTGCTTTTATTGGACACTGACTTCTATCGGTGAGAGGGGATACACACTTTCAGGCCACATGGGACTCTTCATCCGGCAATGAGTACGTCAGAACTAAAAATGAGCCAGAGCAAGACATGCCTATACATATACATATACATATACCTGTTTTGCCGTACCTCCTCGTATAGACCTGGCCTGCATTTGCTCAGTTTATAGATTTCTGAGTGGCTTTGCAACAGGGCTGTGTGTGGTTCGAACGCTTGCATACCTTCACCAATACAGATAGTTAATTCCATAACTGAGATTAATAGCTGAAATCCCAGATAACTTGTCAGAACACAACTGAAGAGGGAGATCCTGGGCTGCAAGGGTGCAACGCTGCAATAAAAGCGAAGTCAGGATCAGTTCAGCTGCTGGTTAAAAGGAACGATGTCCTGGGAACGCACAGATGCTGTGGGAAGCAGTGTCTGCTAGGGATCCAGTTGGTGGCACTCCTCCTCCATTGTTGAGTGGCAGTAGCAGAGGGAGCGATGTGAGCCAGTGTAGCCTAGCAAATCAGGTTTGGTCTTGGATTTGGGTGACCTGGGTTCAGATCCATCAGCCATGATCTTGCTATGTGGCCTCGGGCAAGTTCCTCTCAACCTCAGTTTTCCCATCTGTAAAATGGGAAGAATAATGACCTACCTCACAGGGTTGTTGCGAGGGTGAACTTGGTAGGGATTGTAAAGAGAGCCTGACCACTTTTGCCCAAGATTGACACCCCCCACCCGTGGCCACGCTTACCACAGCGTGGCCACAGGTGGGGGTGTCACGTCTGCTCCCACCCCGCCAGATGTTCACCATGGGCGGGAGCAGAAGCTAGCTCAGACCGTGGCAGGGCTAACATGGGATGTGCACTGGGCTGCCGGCCAGCACGCATCCCGTTTTAAGCCCTGTCATGGTCTGGGGTAGGCATACCCTGACCATGGTAGAGAGGGCCGTCACATCTAATGGCTCCCTCCACCTAACTGTGGCCCATGACCAGAGCAGTTCCGGGCAGATGCAGGGGCCTCAAAGGCTGCTGCACTTGCCTGTCGGGGAGGGGATGGGTCCGTGTGGGCCCACGTCCCCCGCCCTCTCGTTCGTTTGGCGGCCGGGCAGATTTAAACGTGGCAGCTCACTGAGCTGTCATGTCTAAAAATATCCATTATTTAACTCAGTTGTCGTCCATAAAATCCAACTTCCCTCTCTTCCTCTAAGGCTGTTTTTAGACGAGACAGTACCAGGCAAGTCCACCCAGTGGACATGTATGATACCACCAAGTGGCGGTGGGTGGGTGCACCTCCCCCCATCTCCCTGCGTGGAGCACGGGAGGCTGGCAAGAGTATGGGGGCACACCCCCATCTAAACCCCTCCCCCACCCACCGGAAGTGCGTGCGTGTGCTCCGCCAAGCACAGACAGACACACACAGACACAGTGTTCGTCTAATGCACCACTCTCCCATAACTTAGGCTGTTTTTAATGTTGCTGATGTCTCTGCTCTGCACGCAACGAGGATGGGGCTGCCTCACCATCTCTTACCTACATGGTGGGGGATTATGAAGCTTAATTAATGTTTGCCAAGAGCTTACAGATCTGTGAAACTAAAGGCTCTGTCTGAGTGCTGCGCGCAGCAGGAACGCTGAACCTGGCAGGTAGATCGGATGACATCACTATCTCAGCGGGGGGCAAACAGTTCCCATTCATTCGGCAAATATGAGTTGGAGGAAACACCTGTAACTAAGCTTAATATTCCAGTTGCTTGTCTCAAGGCTTGTTTTGTCTGACAAGCACCCCATTGTGCCAATCCATGGAATCCCTAGCTGCACCATTCACTTAGGGTGCAAAGGCCGGCAAGAGAGTTCTCTACAGAACTGTTTGCCAGCAGCAAAGCCCCCTAGACTTGCTTCAAAAAGCTCTTCCAAGAGCAGGAGATAAGCCAGTCAGAGTGGTTGCCAGTGGGAATGGGGAGGGAGGCAGGTTGACTTCGAGCCCAACGGTTCAAGCACGTCTCTTGAGGACATCTCCATTGACTTGAAACTAATGACAGTACGAGCCTCCCAAGCTCGTCTATTTAACCTATGCACAGGTAAATTACCAGTCTCAAAGTCTGATTCATTCTCATAACAGGGGCCTTTCCCCCAGGAATGAGGTCATCACACCTTCCCGTGAGCTTGGCTGCATGATCTAACACCCTCTCTCTTCCCACAGGATCTAACAGGCGGAGTGTTTGAAGCCGACTTGAGCACACTGGATTTGAAAGAGGGGGTGGATTACTATCACTTCAGCTGAGCGCCAAGGTAGAGTCATGATTGGGAGCATTGTCTGTCCTGCATAGAAAGCAAACAGAAAGCAGCTGTGTTTGGTGAGGGTTTGGTTTTATTGCAGCGATTTAAACTTTGTTGAATGAATCTCTCCTTTCATCATGGATTCCTTTCTAAAGACAGGTTTAGTTAGACCAGCGCTGCCTGTCTAATTTACTTGGCCAAACCAGCTCACGGCTGGGATTCCTGCCCCTCGCAGTTGGAGCACTGGACATTTTAATACCTGATAATGATGAAAGATGCCAATTTTGTTCCTGTTTTAAAACTTGTAGCATTAGTTTTGTGTGCATGGGCGAACAGAATGGCCTCACCCACTCGATTCCTTCCATCTGGGAACGTTGAAACCACAGCACCCAAGGTGCATAGAGGATTCAACAGTGGTCAGCCCCATTTCCCTCCTGCTATGGACAAGAGCAGCTGATGTTTCCAGGGGGTTATATTTTTTGCATGGGCCAAAGTTCTAGGGTTATTGAATTAAAGAGGCCTTTTGCTGTAGGCCTGAAGCAGCAGCGTTGTTGGCCATTTTTCTGTTTACTGTTGACATCTCAACAGTCTTGCCACTGCTCCGACGGCAGTTGCCATCAATTTACGGCACTATCCAACATTTTGTGACAGTTCTAGGTATTCTGAGGCACTTAAGATAATAGTAACAATTTCCAAGTTTTATCAATAGTTCTGACAGTTTTTCTGACACTTTAGCAAAACATTCCAACACTTTGCAGCATTTTCCGACAATTTCTCGCTGCCAAGAGATAGTGACAGGCAATAGCATAAAGCAGCAGCCAGCATCGGAACAAGCATGGGGAGGCCGTGTTGGGAAAACAGCAATGGATGGGAGGTTTCCGACACAATTGTCGGACACTGCCGCATATCATTTCAGGCCTATTTTGCCGTGGCATCCCTCTGTTTCGGCTGTGCATTTAGGAGGGTGGTGGATGTAAGAAGTGTTTTGGAAGCCAAGAAAGTCATGGGCAGAATTTTGGGAACCAGGCAGGGTCCGAGCTAGTCAGTGAGGAAATGTTTTTGGGGTGGGGTGGGGGTTGCCAGAGTCAGGGCAAAGAGGCTCTTCTGTGCCCTGCTGATCGTAGCGACCTCTCCATGCTCGGGAGGGGGCGTGTCAGTCCCTGCTCTGCCCACTTTCTGAAGTGGCCCTCCCCTTCAGAGCATTGTGATGTCATGATGTTCCAAAGGGGTGTGTGGTTACACAGGGGGCGGGGAGAGAATCCTTTTGCCCCATCTCTCCAGGTCAAACCTTCCATTCTTCTATTTCCACAATGAATCAACTTGTCACACACGTTTGTACCAAACTTGAGTGAGAAGCCCAGCTAGTAACTGATTTAGATAACTTGGCTTTGGTGGGTAGGAGACATTCTGTTGCTGTGCAAATTTGAAGGTCCCACTAGAGGCAAGTCAGAACTCTCACAATTGGGCACATCTTCTAGTTTTTTCAACCCAAAATGCAAGGAGCCGACCTAGAGCTGCTACGGTATACAGGAGTTTTGGGGAGGCTCCTTGGCAGGAAAAGAAACAGGATCCAAGGCCAAGGGGGAGGAAACAGTAAACATGGGGCCCTAAATGATTTTCTCTGGTTTGATGCCTTACTGCAGTGCTTAGTATCCTCTACTGCTTTCAAATGTGCAGCTATCACATTACCTACCCTGTGTTTCCTGCAGTGTCTACAAACAAGCCAGTAGGAATCGGCTAAGCCAGAAGCCGCTGCCATACAAAACCAAGCAAAGCCCAACAACGGAAAACCATCTTACCAGCCTGGATTTTGGAGACACACTCCTGGGATTTTCAAAGCTGTGTCTCGCTGCTCCTGCATCGTCAAATGGGGTTCTGTATCCAGCTTATCCCTCTTTGATGAGGCTTTTATTCACCTTGTTCAGGATTTAAATATTCCTCTATCTGCCCTTCTTAAAACTGCTTTCCTAACATGGACAGACTGGTAATAATTTTTGGGAAGCCTGGATGCCTTTATCAGGCTGGAGAAACTCACACCCCCAGGCTAAATGCAGTTCATGGCAAGTTTTTATGCGGCCCCTTTCTGGCTGTTGGATTTGGCCCCTGTATCTGGTTCCTATCCACAAGCACCGAAAAACTTGTCAGGGTAAGGGTGGGAGCAGAGATGAGGGCATGCCCCCAAGGATAGGGGATGGTTCCAGGATTTGGACACTCGCTGTGTGCTCGATGGAGTTCATGCACTTCCAGTGGGTGGGGGAGGGTTTAGATGGCGGCAGGTGGGTGTGTGTGCCCCCATGCCCCTGTACAGGGCTGTCTGGCTTTTCCACCAGTGCTCCACGCAGGGAGCTAGGGTGCATGGGTGGCAGGAGCGCGCACCCATCCACTGCCACATTTAAACAGATGGTACCATATGTGTACACTGCGTAGATGTTCGTGGTACTGTCTCGTCTAAAAACAGCCTGAGAGGAAGAGAGGGAAGTTGGATTTCAGGGAGGACAATTGAGTTAAACAATGGGTACTTGGCACCCCCAACGTCTAATTTTCAAGGGGTAATTTCAGAT
Source organism: Sphenodon punctatus (assembly GCA_003113815.1). Lineage (NCBI taxonomy): Eukaryota > Metazoa > Chordata > Lepidosauria > Sphenodontia > Sphenodontidae > Sphenodon > Sphenodon punctatus. The sequence continues at coordinate 4,458,244 of QEPC01011341.1, forward strand.
GTGTTGGGCCTAGAGGCCCAACACGTTGAAACCCAGATCAGGATCTGTCTCGGATCCCGATCAGTGATGAAGCTGGCCATTCTTTAGACGTGCTGGCTTCAACATGCAGGGGAATCTCGGAGGGGGCGGGGCTGTGCGGTATGACCGCCTGGCCCCGCCCCCCCCTGCATCCACCTGCCCTCAGGGAGATGGGTGGGCGCAGCGGCTAATGCGGCTGCTGTGCCCGATCTGGACCACGCTCAGGAACGGGGCACGGTAACACACTTTACTTTTGCCCCTTTCTTAATCGTTGTTCAGCTACCCCATGGTTCTGGGGTTGAGGTTAGCTTTGAACCATGGTTAAATTTTGAACCCCGCCAGGCTTTCACCATGGTGATCATCTGGCAGGGCTCAAACAGACGTGCCACCCCTCACAGCCACAACACTGGTTGCAGTGACTGTGGTGGCGTCTTGTCTGAAATTACCCAAAGTGGCCCCCACGATAGAAAAGGTTTTCCACCCCCTGCTCTAGAGACAGGGTGTTTACTGGGGTCAACAACTCCTTGAAATGGGGAGAGGGCTGTTCCTCGAAGCCCCAATATACGTGATGCCCCAAGTAGACTGTGCAGCAGTTTCCATGAATAAGCTTGGGCGTCCCACTAAGCTAAATAAATCAAACCGCTGTTGTATACTTTCTTACAAGGCTTGTTTATGAAACCTACTTACTGGGCAGTTCTCAATCTGAAAACGGCCACTGAACTAGTTCACTATAAGAGGGAACAGAAAACAAAGTATCCTGCACACCAGCACTAATGTGGCGGCAGCAGCTGTCCTTGTGGGTGTAGCCAAGCCTCACTTTGTGGGCAAGTGTTGTCAGGATCGGTGCCCAAGGAGGTTGCCACTCGGGCTCAGGCTTAATGGCAGTTCATTCACACACGGATAGTCCATATAGCAGAGCCAAGCCACAACCACAGTCCCTGGCTAGCTCTTTGCCAACTCACGCATTCCAGGCTCTTCAAGCCTAACTCTGCTTCAACGCCTCCTTCCAAGTAAGAACCCTCCAGGCAGCCTCCCTGGAGATGTGTCCTCTCCACCGGTCAGGCACGGACTGCCCTTCTTCCTGGGCTGGCCGCCTTTTATACGCCAGGCCACTGAAATGATGTTTGCAACTATTTAACAAATTCCACAAATGCTGTGTCATGGTATCTCTCCCTCTCCAGGGCCCCCCACAAGCAAGACATGGAATCAAGGGGCTCAGCCATCCCTCTTGGGGTGGCTTTATTCCTTCGGGACCTCACCGTTCTGACAACTGCAGGACTGTAGACCGAGCACTCAGCCTGTCTCGGTCACAATCCCTCTGCAGGGGTGGAACACCAGGCCAAGTTTCGGGTTTGTAATTAAATCCATTTTAAAAACCAACTAATTTTCCCCTCCATCCCCACCTCCTGGGCCCCTGGCAGGTTGACTTGGAGGGTGGGGGGTGAGGCTCATCACCCCCACCCTCTGAGACCGGTGGGTGCAGCTGTTACACTGTGGTTTCCCTTCCCATTTACTTCAATGGAAAAATAGGAAACGGGGGCTACCCATAAAGGTCAGGCCTACTTACAGGTGGTTCGGTTTTAAACCAAAAATGCCTTTTTTTGGGGGGGGGGGTGCACTTTTGGTTTTGGCTGAAACTGGAAGTCCCATCCCTACCCCTCTGACCTGGCTGATTCTTTACTATTCTTCCTTCCTCATGAAGAACTCCATCGCGTGCAGGTCACTGTCAGATGCCTCAGCTAGCGTCACTGCAAGCTCGCAGCTTCACCCAGGGGTCAGAAATAAGCCAACAGCAGCTCGGCACAACCAACAGGTGTGGTTTCTAAAACAACGTGAGATTCCTTATTAAAGAAATGTTCAGAACAAACCATTTCCTCCCAGTCTGAGAGAGTAAACGCTGCACGTGCCGAAGCAGCCAGAGACTAACTGAATGGGCCACACCGTCAGAACTGGTACTGGGGCGAAGGAGAGATTCACCTGCTTTGCAAACGGGAACTCTGATGTAGCTGCTAGACCGGGATTTCCCTACTGCTGGGCAGGCCGGGGGACTCACCTGGCCAGCAGTGGAGCAGCTCCAGCAGCACAGCCTGAGCCTGGCATGTCAAGGCCTTCCTCTGTGGGCGCACACCTCCGTGCCATCAGGCCACGCTTGCAGAGGAAAGCCAGGCTCAGGCTGCAATCTGGGGAGGATGGGGGGGGGGGATTGGAAGAGGAGGGCCTGGTTGGCCCCACAGAATCGGAGCCAGAGGCCCAGATAAGGCGCACCTTGGGTTGACTGTCTCATCCAGTGTAAAGCGCAGGTTATGCCGGTGACCGGGGGGGGGGGAGGGAAGAGTCCCTGTGTCATGTTGTCAGCTCCCTTCCCCCAGTAATGGGTTTATTTATTTATTTCTAGCATTAAATGCAGAGGCTGGAGTACTGATCTGCTGCCTGCAGCTCAACTGGGAAGCAGAGATTGATGGTTTGGGGGTTGGTTTTTTTTAGATAGTTAAGAATGCAAAATTCCTACCTATGTATGTGCATCATTAGTCAGTCTCTGGCCTTACCTAGAATAAATGCTATTGTTTTTGTAATGTACTAAGAGAACAGTTTACTCAGATGTGACTAGAAAACAGTAAGGAAGAGAAGCTTTTTTTACCCACTCTTGCTATTCTAAATCATGAGAAAAGTTCCCTCCCACTCTGCTTTGCTGGATTAATATCTCAAATATTTTGCTTGACGCAAGGGAGACTAGAGAGACAAAATGTAAGATTCTACACAAGAGGCTTTAATTGGAGTTGATGGAGGGAGTGCAGAACAGCATCGTCTACAACGAGTGAATGTGTGAGGGAAGAGCATGAGGACAAAGTGCCATCTTGTGGCGACAGCTCATGAACTGAACATGAACCCGACCTCCTGTTACAGTGTAGCCAAAGAACGACGGTGAAACAGGAAGCACCAGACCTCGGCGTTCGTTTTATCACATCACACTGTGCAGCTTGTTAGGAAGGTGACGGAGTAGCGATTGCTTCCTCCTCCATGACACAAAACGCCCGAAAGCTTCTCTTCTCAAAGCAACAGACTCTGATGAGGGCTTCACTATCCTGTGCTCTGCAGAGAGGAAAGCAGGTGAAATGGCTAAGAAACAGGGCACGACTGTGAATGGAATCAAAAAGGCAAACTAAGCTAGATGACCTTTGCTGCTAGATGTAGCCCATTCTTCTAAACCAGGGCTTCCCAAGACCAAAACAGCAAAGTTGGTCCTACTTTCATTTCAAAGTTTTCTTGCAATGACTGGCCCCTGCTTGCTAACCCAAAGCCTCAGCACAAAGAGGAAATGTCTTGTACACAGTCAATCCAAGGAGAGCAAAGGAAGGCAGAATCACTGCCCCGGAGGCATCTTCTAACCTTGATTTAGTGGCCTTTGCTCTCACTAAGAGGCAAGCAGAGCTTGAGCATGAGTCAAAACAATGATAGAAACTCTTGCTCACGTGCTTACAACTCGGGAGACAGTTCTTCCAGGCAAGAAAGTGCAGGGAATTAGATGCCAGAAGATTGCCATTCCCAGGGCATCCTCTCTGTCCAACGCACACTTTGGCTGGGTAGTCAGATTCCAACAGGGAATCGAGAGAGAGGACAGTTGCAATGTTGGTCCCAACTGGAAGATGCTTTCCCCATTGGTGGCAACAGGGAAAACACCATGAACATGGGTCCCTGCTTAGAGGATATCACGGAAGCCCTGCAATTCCCATTCACTTATTAAATTTGGAGAGGAAATTCTTCCCATTCTTTCCCTCTAAGCGCAGAAGCACATTCACGGAGGCATCTGCACTGCATTATTTCAGGCTTGCTGCGTCTCGGGCGTTGAGTGTTACACCAGAAGTCTGGAATGTTTTTGAGGATTGGGGCGGAGGGATTTATAAACCACACTTTGGTCAATTCCACATACACTGTACTCAAGGCTGTAACGCAACCCTCTAGCCACTGTTTGAATTTCTGTATTTCATTAACATATTAATTCCTCTCAAGAGATTTGGTTAAGAGAGTTAATTTCATTTCTAGCACAAATCCCAGATTCTACCTTGGACACCAGTTTCGGTTTGGGCACATTCATCAGGTCACAAAGACGATTGCGTTGCTCCCGCAGTAGTGGCAATTCCGCATCCCTAGAAGGGGAGATAAAATGATGCTTGATTTAATGCTTTATACTCCAGAAAGAGGAGAGACTGAAATAGACTAAATTTGTCAGATTTACACGAACAGCCTAACGAAAAGTTGGCCAGCAGCTGTTAAGCGCACACAAATACAGCATTGTCTTGGAGTCTGAGTGAAACTGACTTGCTGACAGTAAAATGAAAGCTGGTATAGATGAAATACCATTTTTACTGCCGGACATTAACACCCGAGGAACTTTAATTGTGCAATACATCTCCTAGAAATCTTAGAAAGGACAGCTTTGATTGAAGTCATCCAGTAGTAACTAGTAAAACATTTCTGATTGCTTATCAAGACATGTTTCTTCCCAGTCTCTTTAGATCTGCTGAAACGTAACACTTGGCTGCAGGATAGCTTTAAAGGGAAGGATAGTACAAAAGTGAAACTTCAAATCAGTGGTTGAAATGAAGGTCTTCACGGACAAAGTGCAGGTTGGAGAACAGCCAGTTATAAAACAAGCGTTTGTAATAATTTGTAATGGTGCATTCTTGTCGTAGCTAACCCTATCCAGAAGAACCCACAGGCTCTCAAAAATAAGCCAAGTTCCAAGTTAAGGGATCATTATCAAAGCTACATGCAATGGTCAGTTGACCCCCCCAGGTCTGTCTCAGAGAGAGTTCTTTCTTTAAACACTGGCTTTCTAAAGGCAACTACTCAAAGATTTTCAGTCTTGGGAACTATTAATCCTGGGGTTCTGAATTTCTCTCTGAGATCAACATCGACATTGCGATTCCAATACAACTGAGAATGAAAGGGACGCTCTCTCAGGGACTGCTGAGTAGCTTCCCCATTGTTAAAGACAATTTGGGCAATTTTACACTGTAAAATTCCTTTGAGTCAAACTACCATGCATGCTTTGGTACAGTACAAATTAAATAAGGTATCCTGTTGAGAGTTCCCGTGTCCTCATCACTGCCTACTTCACTAGCTATCTGGAGCTAGGACAGGTAGACGATGTTAACACAGAACTTAAGTCTGATGTATAAACTGGTTTCTGTAGACTTTGGGAATTTTAGCACACACTTGCTGATCCCCTGTAAAGCACTCATTATCTCCTCCCGAACATGTTTTTGAATTTCAGGTTATGGGGAATCCCAAAGTTCTATTTGAACTGGAACCCTATATGGATGCGTGGCACTTCTAGTTGCAACAGAGGAGAAAGAAGAGAGAGTAGGAGTGAGAGTGACTGGTGTTTGTTCTGAAATTGAGCTTACATGGTAAATTAAAGAATAAACAGGATAAAGAGATTCAGCAAATCTGACAACTGGTCGTACAGTTCTAATACGCTACAGAAAGACAGAGGAGAGTAGCAACCGTCAACTAATATTGGCAGCTGTCAAACAAAATCTATCCTATTGTTTTCTTTAAATCCAATTCCAATCAGGAATTCTAGTATTGGGGAAGATACAGCTATGACCTAAAATTCCAGTTTCAGCCCCCAAATCCAAGTGTGAACCAGTAAGCTACTGTAAATTCATTTGTGTAGAGAAGAAGAATAAAAACGGAATAGCCGTGGGTTTTTAAAACCGCTTCCTTGCACACTCCGCACTTGTCCTTTCAAAAGTGGCCATTACACTAACACGGCTTTTAAACAGGTTTATATGGAATGTTAAAATTATGCACAAAAATCTTGTTTTAATGGCATAGCTAATGTGTCCTCTCTTTACACACTCTATTTTCTTGGCACACAGATAATAAAGTGGTAACAAAAAGGGTGTCGTACTTGAAGGCCAATGCATGCAAGTTAATTTCAAGCAGCCAGATCTTTAAAACATCTGGGTCTAGAGTCATTATTTCTGTTAGCAATTAATATGCCAGCCTGACTGCACCTGGGGTGCTAAATAAATATGTGAAGGACAAAGACGTAAACCAAATTATGATCCACAGCAATGAGTTTTTAATCTCTTGTAAAAAGAGAGTGTTAGGAAACAAGTACTGTCTTCTTCACCCGCAGGTTGAGTGCAGGTAAGAAAACAAGTCCACACTGCTTGCACCGGACATTTAACTAACTGGCTGGTTGTACCAGCTTTTCCCATTGAGAGGCTGAAAAAAATAATTCTAACTTCCTACTATGTCATCTGCAATCTGTTGATGCGTGTACTCAGGGCCCCGAGTCAAACGTGGGACAACGATGTGCAGGTTTCCTACAGAAATCACTTCCCGGCACAGAATTTCACTTCCGGTGAGCAAGGGATGATATTCCGTGCCAGGAAGAGATTGTCAGGTAGATACGTTGGGGCGGCAGAGGAAGGGGCCACAGGCAAGGGCACCCCCCTGCCCGGAGAGGGGAGGAGGGATTCACCTGCTTTGTAAACAGGGGAACTCTGATGTAGCTGCTAGACCGGGATCTCCCTGCTGCTGGGCAGGCCGGGGGACTCACCTGGCTGGCAGTGGAGCAGTTCCAGCAGCACAGCCTGAGCCTGGCCTGTCAAGGCCTTCCTCTGTGGGTGCACACCTCCGTGCCATCAGGCCACGCCTGCAGAGGAAAGCCAGGCTCAGGCTGCAATCTGGGGAGGATGGGGGTGGGAGGCAACCCCAGCACCGTCCCCACCCAACACTGCCCTGGGGGGGGGGTATTGGAAGAGGAGGGCCTGGTTGGCCCCACAGAATCAGAGCCAGAGGCCCAGACACCTGCAGAATTATTTTTTTTAAATTCCGCAGGAGAATTGGGGCCCTACATGTACCCTCAACTGCCCAGCGCGTACCGAGAGACGGTGGCTGTGACTGAATTCACTTACCAGTTAGTGTCGCTAAGTATGGTCATAACGTCATCTAGAATGTCTGGGTCGACGACATCGCTGTAGGTTATCAGCATTTCATAAACTTGGCTGGCAGTTGTTTTCCGTATCTAGAAAAAGAGCAGAAGTAAGTTTAGGGGCTAAGGTTACAAAGTTCTCTAGTTCAGCCAAGATTTTATTTATCATGGCTCCACAGCTCTTCAGACAGGTTCTACTGTCTTCGGAGCACAGAGCTGGAGGGCCAGAACTCAAGTCCTCCTGCCAACGACTTGCTGGATGGCACAAGAACAAGTTACTTCCTATCTCAAGTTTTCCTGTTGCTGTTATTCGGATGATTTTCCCCAGGCCACAGCCGTGCCATGAGGCATAATTTACCAATGCTGAAGTGTCCAGAACTTCCCATATGGCAGATGCTTTTAAAGCAGGGGCAGCCAAAAGGTAGATTGGGATGAAGTAGCAGATCACAAGCTTGTCTCCAGTAGATCACAGTGTGGGGAGAGGGGGGGACCAGCCTCTCGAGATCATCTCTGAAGAGTGGGGAGCGAGTGGGAGGGCTCCCAGCCCGGAGTGACAAAGACAGTGGGAAGGGTCCCGAAAGATGGCAGAGGGCTGACACCTGGATCGAGTGGCTACTGTGCACCATGAATCCAGCCACCTCCACTATAAAGTATAACGCTGCGATCCCACAAGCTCTTGTGCTGGACGATGTTTGCAACGTGTTCTGCCTGTGAAACAAGCTTTTAGAATCACTGCTTGACTCGGCTGCTCAATGACAACCCTTTGGTGGTTTGTATTCCACATAGAAATCTCTCTTCCGACAGCATCTTCCGTCTGTGCTATCAGCTACTGTACAGAGGTGCATTAGACTGGAGAGCACTCCAATGGGGCTGGACAAGTCATGCAGTAGGTCTTTCCCAACACAGCCCAGACTTCCTCACCCACCTATGAAAATGTTTCTGTTGTACATGTCCCCCGACCATGTGGCCTCCATCCTCACCGCCAGCGATTTTCCATGGCAGAACACACCGTGTTCTTTTCTGGTACAGTTACACAGTGCTATTGGCCATTTTGGTGAAGACATAACCACATTTGTTACGCTGGCAGAGATGACACCATTACGTGCCATTCCTGTACCCTTAATGCACAAGTAAATAGTGCCTCTGAATGCTGTCAGGAGAATAGGGCTGAACGAGAAGAAAAAAAATTCTCAGGAGAAAACCCATGATTTCAAGAACCAGGACCATAATCTCGTACAATTGTTAGTTCTCGGGCAAGAAAATAAAATCATTGTTTTAAAACTGCATCTGCAAAATTTCTGCTACCCTTAATGAAAATGGCAGCAATAGTGTTGCCGCCATTTTGGTTAAGGGCAGCGGATTGCGCATGTGCAAAATGGCCACTGGACTGTTTTGTGCATGCGCAAAATTGGGAATGTGAGAAAGGCAGGGAACACTTGCACTTGGATGAGAACCTGGATTATCCTACGGAAATGAAAATTACTGATCTACCAGTCAGGAAAGTAATGAAATAGGATGGAAGCGTCCCTGATGGACAAAGAAGTTCAGGTGATATCTTTTATTGGACCAACTGCAGCTGGAGAGTTTGGGCAAGCGTTTGACAAGATTCATGCAATCTCACCAACTACATACAGTTGGTCTGATAGAAGAACTCATCTGAACTACTTTGTCTCCATCTCTTACATTTGAAACGAACCCGGGAACCACTCTCTCTCTTTAGCCTGGAAAGTACCTGACACGCATTCAACTCAAGCTCTGACGTTCTACAGAAACGTGCGCTAGGAACGCTTCCTCCCTAGCTCCTTGGCATTCCTTCACTAATGCAACACTACTATTGTTGTTAATTGATACAGTGTCAACAGCACACCTGGCACTGAACAATCATGAATTAGAGACATATCCCTGCCCCTTGGGATGGATGAACAAAGGAGGAGAAGACAAGAGAAAGAGGAACATAAGAAGAGACAGACACATTCATTAAATTGACATGTCACAAGTGCACATGCTATGCTTAGCTACAGGGTGAAAGGGGACCCTGAATGGAAGGCCAGTCTGGGGGAACGAGGAGCTAGGGAAAGTAGAAGATGGAAAGGTGGATTTGAAGGTTGGATGGAAGGAGCAGAATGAATGTGTTCAGGGAGGGAGTTCCAGACGTAGAGGGCAGCACAAGAGAAGGGGAAGACCCGTGTTAGATGTATAAAAGATGGAATCTTTCCAAGTTCCAGGAGACCAGGTTGGCAATGGCATCACAGCTACTGCCTAGGTGGTCCATAGAATGGTAGACTCACCTTTCACGACTGATTGAGATTTTGCTGAATCCACAGGATATATCTCCATACCTGTTGTTATAAAAACCTAAAGATATATTCTGCTCAAATTTAATAAATGAAAAAGCTGTGACTAAAGTGGGGAAAAGTTCTGCATAGGGTGTGGTCACCCACAGTAGCTGAAATGACTAAAAGAGCATACCAAAACCAACATGAAACCAATGATGTCACAGTGTCCTTGGCCAGCACAGGGTAGAGCTCTGTAGTCTAGCCAACAAAGACAACATCTTTTATTCTGATCTTGTTTCCTTTTGAACGAAGGTTAAGATCATACTGTACTCAGCAGAGTTTAATGCTTATGATGTTGGACCAACATCGCCAAGTGATGTTTACTTACCAGTTTACGAATAATTTATGGGTGGTAAAAATAGAACTCTTTAAATTGCTGAGTGTCGGTCTCATATTTTATTGGACTTTTATTTCTGAAGGACATTTTGTTTTTACAGGTGGATCGTTTTTATACAGACACACCCACTTTCAAAAACAGAATAACCTCGATATTTTTTTTTCTTTGACATCTGTTAATTATAAAAATTTCCTGGAAAACTGGCCTTTAGGATTTTCTCCAGTTCTAAATTTGCCCTCCTCCATTTGGCAAAATTATGTTTTGCTGCATACAACACAGCCGCCAGTATTACTACTTTATCTCCTACAGGGGGCACTGTCACCACTGCCGAACAGTATTCCGAGGGCAGTCCCTGCTGATTAACTAATGACATTGCCTCACATATTTCAACTGCTCCGCCCAAGGTCCTATTCTAATCTAAAATCACCTATATACCTGACCGCGATGCACGCCCAAACCCAACATGATATTCCTATCAGTCTACCACATTTTAGGGATGTGCACAGTAACGCTCTTTCGGTTTCGTTATTCATTTCGTTTTTGTTATTAAAATGTCATTTGTTTTCGTTAGATTTCGTTAGTCTGTTTCATTTTCATTTTTACTGTCGTTTTTGATTTTCATTGGTTTTCAATGGAGAACACATTTTCAGCTGCAAGTGTTGACTTTTCATCGGATATTGATGAAACCTGGCAGGATTGTACCCCCAATGGCAGGCAATCTGTGTGCCAAATTTCAGAATGAATGGTTAAAGGGATCCGATTCTATAAGCAGTTGAAATTTGTTATTTTACAAAATTCTGTGTACGCATTCCTGGCTGTAATGTCTTTGTCTCCCATTCGATTTGGATGAAATTTGGCAAGCGTATACCCCTCCCCAAGGGTACTACTACTGCCAAATTCAGAAGGATTGGATAAAGGGTACCAACGTTATAAGCAATTTACATTTAAATGCATTTCTGGCTGTAACATCTTTGTGTTCCATCCAGTTTACATGACTTTTGGTAAAACTGTATCTCAGACCTTTAGAAGCATCTCTGCCAAATATTAGAAATATCTGATACAGGGTCCCAACGTTATAAGCCTGCACAGCATCTGGAGAGTATGAGCCTATGCCAGGGATTCTCTTATGTTTGTCACTGTGGTACACTGTGTTTGTGAGCAGAAATGTCACCCATATATCATTCTGTGCTGTGACCACCACAACCCCTCTCCCTCACTGGTTACTGGGAAGTTAGAAGCATCTGCTTAGGAAAGAGCCAATAAGAGATTCTCTCATGTCCTCTGTCACAGTGCTGCAGGATGTTAATTGTGATGACAATAGGCCAGCCTGGATGTGTGAACCATGTCTCCTGCTTGCTGGGATGTTTCCCCCTGCCCTCTGCCTTGGTGTGTGAAGTCCCAGTTATGTCCCTTCTATGCCCACCTCAGAGCCACCCAGCACTGGTCCTGGAAAGCTGGAAGCAGGCAGTAAGAGAGGTAATTACATCTCTGTCCCAGCCAAGGGTGTCTGAAATGTCAAGCCAATTGGCCAGAGGAGATATCTGTCATCTCTGCTGTTTGGCACAGGCTTTCAGTCTGGGCGAGAACCCCAGCTGCACAGGGGTGTCCGTCAACTTGCAGAGAATTCCCCAGGAGGATGTAGTTGGGCAGCACCCCAGGTGCATGGGGATTGAATTTATGTAGCCAGCTGAACTCTTGAAATGGAGCTCTAGTGCGCACACAAAGCCTGCCAGCAAAATGCTCTGACCAAAGCCAGAACTAACTATAGACAAAGAGCAGTCCCAAAGAACAGCAGCTTATCTACTCTCTATGCCCGCCTTGAAGCCACCACTGATTGGTCCTTCTGTTAAGGTGGAAGCATGTAGTAATTGGCCAGTAAATGTGTCTGTCACTCTGTTGGGCTTCTCCCACTCCTTTCTACAGCCCCCTCCCCCCCTGCCATGTCTCTGAATGACTGCATGTGGGCTATTTACCTGAATAACCAACGTCTTCAAGAGGAAAAATTTAATTGCTTATAAAATTTGGACCCTTTATTAAATCTTTCTACAATTTGGCAGAGATGATCCTGAAGGTCTGAGATACACGCTTGCCAAATTTCATGTAAAGTGTATGGAATACAAGGATGTTACAGCCAGAAATGCATTTACAAGTAAATTGTTATACCATAAGAACCTTTTATCCAAGCCTTCTGAACTTGGGCCGAGATAGTAATCTAGGGGAGAGGTATAATCTTGCCATGTTTCATCCACATTAGATGGGAAACAAAGGCCACTTTTTGACTTGCCCCCCACGCATATTTTGGCTGCAGGAGGGAATGCACAAGCCAGAGTATGTGCAGGGTTCAGCCAGTCTGAAAGCCCCCCCCCCCCCCCCCCCCCCCCCCCCCCCCCCCCGCGCAGCTTTGCCGGCACAAACACGCAGACATGGAGAGCAGGAAATCCTGCTCTGCATCTGTGTGAGTGTGTTTGCCGGCAAAGCCGCGCGGGGGGGCTTTCAGACTGGCTGAACCCTGCCCATATTCTTACTGGGTAGAAAGATTACATTCCTTCCTTGAAAGTCACAGTGGTTCCCAAAATTTTGCTTGTATGACCGCCTTGAGGCTTAAATATAATCGTGGCCCCAGACAGCGACAAAGATCTGAGAAGTAGAGCTTTTACACCCCTGCCTCACAAGCAGGTGACAACTATGGCTACGGTCCTGGCCTGCACTATGGAAGCCTCTACCCTATAAGCTCTTGGCAGCCTCCTCAATACTCACAATAGGGAATGGATGGCAGAGAAGTAGGAAGAGGTGAAATAAGACTTTTTTCCTCATGTCTCCTTGAAACTGGATGAGGCCACAAAACCTAGAGAAGAAAGAATGGATGGATCTTGAGTGGCCTCCTTTCACAAGAAGGTTCGCTGATTGCGGAAGGCAGTAATGAAATGGAGATGACACACAAGGCAATTCTCCGGTCCTTCAGGAGCCTCATTTTATTTTCTAAGCACTGGGGGAAAGCAAACTTTGAGAGGAAGCACAATCATTCAGGATCCGCAACCACCACTCCATGCGCCATATTGGGAAAATGGGAATAGGTTAAAAGAATTACTGGAGCCCCCAACATTGTATCCAAATCACAAACTAAAACACTCTCAGGCAGGGAACAAGGTGGTCAGTAGGTGGCCTGCTGCTCACTTGAAGCATTTTTAAATGCTGGAGTTGAAAACGTGAAACAGCTGCATTCTAATCACATTGGCAGATTGGGGCAAGATGGGGGAGGGGAGCATAATACAAAAATAAGGTAAAAAAGGAAAACCATGTGAAAACGTTTTTGTTGCAGTGACATTTTCCTTTTTTTTACAAAAACAAAATGCAGGCATTTTCTGCTAATTTTATTTTTCTAGAACTGAAGTTTATTGAAAATAAAAACAAACTGAATTTCAGAAATTACCCCCCCACACACACCCACACCTCACCCTGTTTTCAGGAGCAAAAGAAATTTAAGGATAAACTTCAATCCACATTAGCAATCTCCTGGGCATTCCTGTCCTAGGACATTGCCACCAATGGGTTTCTGTCTAAACACCCAAATTGTGCAGGGGCTTTAGAAGTGTGCTGCCCCCTGCATAAGTAGAATGTAGGATACATTTTAAATAACTATTATACAACCAACATTCAAATCAAGCTCCTATAGATTCATCACTTCATTTACTTTGATAGGGTGAAACCAACAATCCAATTGTTGCCGATTCATCCTCCAGTCTTTTTCCAGACAAGTCTAGAAAGGTCTTGGGAATTTGTGGCTTTCCCAAACTCTGCAGATGGAGAAAAGCCAGCGATGTCCGTTCTCCAGTTCCCACAGGCCATGACCCTATTTTTACATACTTACCAATTCAATTTGTTTTTACTCCTCCATCCCCTGCGTACGTATTTGTACCAACTTACACGGCAATGCTGGATCGAAGTTTCTGGATGTCTCTGGATCTCTTGATCTCTTCTTTACAGAGAGTAAGCAACTTCAAAGCAAACGGGTGGCTGAAAAATTTTGAAAGCTTTTATTAGTTCCTGATTTTTCAAAGGCAAACAATTCTGGGAGATTGTTGTTTCTAAATAAGTTTCCGCATCAGTCTGGTGCGCCGAAAGGTGCCAGAACAACACTACTCTCGGGACGGAAACGGCGCTGGCAGTAGAGGATCATTGCTTCCCCTGCTACGGCTCAACCCAGGGAGCATTGGGAAACTGCCGCTACGGCTCAACCCAGGGAGCACTGGGAAACTGGCGCTGGACTATACAAGAAGCACAAAGCGAAATCCAGACATTTTTTCTCATTTTGACTACAGTTGTGTGTCTAAAACAGTCAAGTGATTTACAGAGTGTTATTTAAATGTATTTATTGCAACCAGGCAGAGACTGTAGGAATTTAGCAAAATCTGCCCATTTCCTGATAGTATAAAATTTTCACACACATGCTCCCAACAGCTTGCATATTAATTCTGGTGTGGGCCCACCATGTTGAACTGGCCAAAAAGTCTGGGGCTACAACTTACTAGCTGTACACCACGTCACCATCACTCTAATTTCATTTCCATCTTGTGAAGCGTGACCATCTGCTTACCAAGAGTGACGTGCGTGTCGACCGGCAGAAAGCGTTCCTGTGTATTTGCAAGCATGTGCGTCCATGTTTGTGCAAGAAGGTATGTGGGTTTCTCCCCAGGCGTGTCTGGCTGTAGAGGAGGGTGAAGGATGCTAAGAACTGGCTTAGTTCCTTCCTGGCCTGTTCAATATTCTCCACAATTTTAGGAGGCTGTTTCACAGATGGGCTGAAGTTTGCCGGAGATTAATGACAGTAACTGCAGCGCTCGCTGCGTTTCAGCACAGGACAACGGCAATAAGGTGAATGAGGTGAGATTTTAAATTGACTTGACAATACAAATATTGCTGAAAGGCCTGACAACAACGAGGCCAATTGCAGTGGAGCATCTGGAAAAAATTTAGCACACTTCGCCTTTTGTGCAGCGTTTTGTTTTTAAAGCAGACCCATTTTCCTCTCTGGCATCTGCCAATTTCACATTTGTAACAGCAAAACCGAACCTACATCTGATCTCAAATGACATGAATGGCTTGGCCTCTTGAAAGGAAATTGAGAAAATTCCTTCTCCTGTGCGGGCACCGCTCCAGCAGAAACAGAATCAGCATCTGGGGAAAAGGGATCAGTCTGAAGCCTTCACATTATGGAAATTGGGCCCACGTGTTCCTGGGGAGAGGGTCCTTGTCTAAGGTGAGCTGCATTTCAATTAGATCAATCATGAAATTGCTTGGGGTGGTCTGGAAATCAGAGGAGAGCTGCATGCACTCTGCCCTTTAGCTTCTGGCCTCCTCGGGAATAGAATTACCGCAACTTCAAGGAACCGGCGGGAGGATGTGTCACCTAAAAGCCACCGGCTTGTTGCTCGGGATCAGCGATGGCATAAACCCTTGTCTGTACATTAGAAAACCTTCAACGAGACATTATACCTGCACAATCTTTAAAATAGGAGCCCCCCCATGGGTGAACATACGTGGGAATGACTATTGCCAGATCGGCAGGATGAAAGAGGATTACCCGACCACTCTACCCAAGTTTAGTAGCTATCATCAATCCCAGGCATGCTGGAAACCAAGAGCTAAACACATGAAGCAGGAAAGTAAAGAACACGAATGCTCGCAGTCATGAACTAGCAACAGAACGGAGCCTCAAAGCACAACCCGGGTCAGGCCCAGAATTTGGGCCCGACTCCAGGCATGGCTTGCACAGTGTAGACGAAATGCAAACTCCTACTAGCCAGCTCAGATTTTCATACAACATCCATCCAAATTCTCTGTTGTGAATGCCACATGCACTACAAGGGGCATTCTTCCACTTCTGTTCAAAAGCTTGTGTGCTTTTGAATATCATTGGAGTTTTTATCATTCCACTCTTTTGTCTCTTCTGAAAGACATTACCACTTCCTGCTTCCTGGAATTGGGATGTGCTGGCAGAATTAGCATTTTCTGGCCAGCGTATCCCATCGTACGTATGTATGCTGTATGCAAGATTTCAGCTTCCTTGACAGCTGACCCTGCGCGATGCTGCTAGTGCAAGGGAAATTACCCGTGTTCACAATGCACATTACCTGGAGTACAGAGGCAGCGGCTTTGGAGCACGTCTCTGGGTACTGGGAGCTTTAAAATAGGCCTAATTTCAAATGAGAACTCTTGTAGCAATTCTAACTTGCGGGGGGAGTTTTAATGAATTTTTCCATGGAAGGAGAAAACATCCCAGGCAGGGCCACTCTCAAGGTGCAGGAAATTAAATCTGGGTTTTCAAAAACAATGCTATTCAGCCAGGAAGCATGTTCACTCTGGTGATTCAAATATGTGTATTAGGAGTCACAGTAGCTCGCCTGCCCAGGGGGCTACAATTTAAAAAAAAAAAAAAGTTTCAAGAGAAAACAATTCCTACTTACTCCTCTTCAGTCGTGAAAATATCAAAGCAGCCATTGGCCAATGTCTGGTCCAGCATCTTTAGCAACGGTACCGACACCCTAATGGGAAAAGTGCGTGTGGTTGAGACTATTCTTGGCACAGGTTTCACATTTATTTGCACTACCAACCTCCCACGTGATTAGAATTCGGACCCACCCCTGGGGTGAGGTTGCTGGGTAACCTGTGTGAATTGGCAACATGGTTCTTGCCGGCAGAGAAGCTGCATTCTGTAGCAACCAAAGTGAGGGCATTGCTCAGTGGCTACAGGGGACGTAGATGCTTGCAGGGGCCTGGGAACACAACTTAAAAGCCTCGCATATATATATATATGTCTGGACAATGTGCTTGGCTGACTTCACTAAAAAAAATAATGCAAAGACTTATCTATTTTGGCTGATGAATGAGCTGGAGTGCGCACTATAGCCACCAAACCAGCTAGAGAGGCGTTCTCTGCGATAACAACTGAACTTAAAGCCAAAAAATAAAATAAAAATAATGGGAAAGTCTGCTAAATTTCATAGATGGAAGATATCGCTTCCCTGTGAGGGGGAATGCCCCTCACAGGGACATTGCAACTGCCTCTTTTAAAGAGGGGCAGCTTCCCTGAGGAGGCTGGGCCGGGCAGCCGGATTACACAGGGCTAGTCTGGGCTAGCACAAAGATGGGGGGGAGAGGCAGAGACGCACCCCGGGGAACGAGGAGCAGGAAATAAATCTTCTGAGGGCAAGCAGACTGGGGACTCGAAAAGGGGTGCGCGGGTCTGGGATCTGAAGGATGGTCTAGAAACCCCAAGAGAAAGAGAACCGGGTCTGTGAAGCCTTGAGAGGAGGGGAAGCTAAGGCAGCGCCTTGTAACTACAAGGGACTGTAATAACCATGATGGTGGCTGGGCCTCCAATATCTGGCGGTAATTTGGAGGGGGACGGGACCTCTGCTACAATGGCGTACGGCGGGGGCCACTTAGTGCACAGGAGTTGGGGTGGGGCAGGGGCGCTCAGGTCATGGATCCGTCCCCTCTCCTTGTGTGCCTGCTCTTTTCTCTGCTCCCTTCCCCTGAGCTCAGTGCCCGGACCCTGAGATTTCCCACCGCTGGCTTACAGCAAACTTGGGGCACACCCCCCCCCCTTACAGTAGCTGATGCCATGTTCTGTCCTAAAAATAGTCTTGGTAAATAAAAAGGTGGATTTATCTTGCGAGCTCTGCCCCAGGACCCGGCAGCAGCCCCTCACCATTAGTGCAATGCTGCACCAGGGGAAATCACTGCTGCACGTTGGCGTCCAATGGACTATTTCTCATGCTTCCCTCTAGGTCTTCAAGCTAGTTTAAATTCAGGAAAGTGAAGACGGTGACTCCACCCACCCTGACAAAGCAACATGCTGGGAAAGCCTGCGCAGGGTAGCCAGAGGAACTGCCGAGGAAGACTGATCCTACCTGTCGTTAAGCAGGTTATCCTCAAAAAGCTGGAGCAATGTCTCACAAAAGGTGTTCATGGCTGCCAGGTCAGTCTGGATTTTCTTCAGGTAGTCGAACAGGCTCTGAGCTGAGCAGCGCACCTAGAAGAGAGGGCAACTTCAGGTGAAGTGGCAGGAGAGAGACTCCTGTTGGGGTGGAATAAATTACACTAGAAAACAATTAGAAACTGCGCATAAGCGTGTCCATCCCTTACTGCACATGTTGTGTTGTGTGCAAGGCAAGGCAGCACATAGACTGTGGAGCAGCCACCACCAACAGCCACTGAGCAGACGAGCTCACTGTCAACACTGGACAGGGAAAGAAGTTATTCAATTTCCATCATTATTTAATGCTCAAGGGTTTTTAAAACAAAAATAATTAAGCATTGCCAATCCAGCTAAAACTTAATTCAGCCTGGATAAAGGAGATGGAGCATTTACAACTAGGCAAAAGATAAGGGCCATGATGGGCACCTAACTGGGTACTTTTAGGTGATAAGCGGCATTTTTTAGTACCGTGTTGGGTATTAGGCGGGCTACCTGATTATCAATCCAGTATCCGGATACCCACCAAAAATCAGTAATTTCTTCCAGTACTGATTTTTCTATTTTCCAGTTACCGACCAGTAAATTGGGACAGAAAAGTCGGGATGGAAAACCGACAAATTGGGGCCCAAAGTCGGTTATTGGAACATCGGGTACTCAAACTGGGTCAAAATCAGATCCTAATAGATTTACGTACAGAAATTTGACAGTTATACCCTGTAGCTGTGATCCACAACCGACTGACTCTGCAGTAGCTCTACCAAAGCCCTACAGCCTTCTCCCGCTTCAATGGCGCTGCTCCGGAGGAATCAGTGTGGGTTACAGCCACCACCATGTGATGTGCCTAGCGATTGTATATTTCGAGGGTGATGATGTAGTGCCTAACTCTCTGCTGTGCCTAATCAGGTTGAAATCAATAATTCCTCTGTATATACGCACACAAATTGGGGGATCAGGACCAAATGCTTTCTTTCCAAAGCACTTCAGTCAATGGGGGCAACCGCTCTTTTCTACTGGGTATTTGCAACAAGCTGTTTGTACACGCGCAGCTGTGAATGGCACATTTGGAGAGCAGGAGATCTGCAAATTAGCATGAAAGCCTAATGAAATGCTATTTTGATAAAAATCAGTCATCATGGAGGATAACTTATGCTCTGGAAGCAGGAACAGCCAACTTAGGTATTTGGTAAAAGATTAGTGAACTAAAACTGCTTTGAATTCAAATATGTTCCTTCCTTATATTGGGAGGAGTTCCTTTGTTGGCTGAAATGACACTGGATGCACATACAGTGTAACAACCCCCCCCCCCCCCAAAAATCGGTAATTTCCAGGACTAATTTTACCGACCAGAAATGAAAATTTGGTTCATTCTATCAGGGTGTTCACTATAATGGAGATTGACAATATGCAGTTGGCCAAAACAGTTCTTGATGTTAGAATTGTTATAAACAGGCCTATGCTAAGCAGGGTTTGTTAAGAGTGAAGTTTGACTAGTGATTTCAAGACAGACAAATGTACTGAGGAGGCATTTTCTGGCAAATTCAAGCCATTGGATTGTACTGCCTCACGGATAACCATTTCTATTACGGTTTTGAACCTAACGATTGAAACTATCTACAATTTCAAACAAGCTTTCCTTTCATTTAACAGAAAAACTAGCGCCTTCCCTGTTTTCTTTTCATCCCCCTTGTTATTGTTGGCGTGCTATCTCCAAAGCTTCACTAGCACAGATGACTGATGAATTAAAAATAGAAGAGAGATGACATTGAGGAGTCCGCACAATCTCCTGCAGATATTGAATAGAGAAAGTCTTTCTGCCACATTCCTCATTTATATTTCACATGGACTCATTTCAGGCATATCAAATTACCACCATATTTTGGGGAAAAAAACTAAGTCCCTCAACGCTTTTTTTTTCCCCTTCAAGTCTCAAAAACTGATAACGTGACTGCACACGAGGATCAGGAAAAGACAACAGAAGGAGACTAAGCTCCCAGCACGTAGAACAGGCCAATAAAACTCGGAGAGATGAAATAAAAATCACAAAACAGGGTTGGGGGGAAAACTCCAGAATGAAGGATACTGAATCCCAATTAGCAAGAGGAATGCAGGTCTGGGAGCAACGCACTGCTATTATACACAGCTAGAATATGTGTGAAAACCAGGTTCCTATTACTGTCTCCCTCGCCTTCCCCTCTGATCTGCCCCCACCAACCCTACCATCAAACACAGTAAATCCATCCTTCCAGCATGTGGAACAACAGGCCAGCAAAACTCGAGATGAAATAAAGGTCACAAAACAGAATTAGGATTGGTCACCTAGATTCTTCCGAGGCATAGTTCCCTTAGCACAGGGTGCAGTGTTTTCTGCCGTCACCCAGACCAAGGGATGTGGCTAGGTTCTGCTGTACCCTGCAGCCTAGCTAGAGCCCCGCTACTGACAGCTGCTCTCCCTGCCCCCAACGTGCCCAAGTGGGGCGCTAGCTCTGCTCCACATGCAGCTGGGGACTCCTGGGCTGCACTTTTCTGGGAGGACGAGTGTTGTATTTTTGAGTGGTGCCATCCCAATGAGGCTTCAATCTAGACCTTGGCCACCCATAATTATTATCAAAATTCTACACCGTGTACGGAACTAAAGTGTTTTAATACCATATATTCCTAGGACAACATTCTACAGTCTGGTCGTCATAGCTGGGCACATTTCACTCTGCAGAGAAAGGCCTAGTGGCAGTGTTTCTGTACGCGCACAGGAAAACATACTTTATCACCCGTTACGCGCTATAAATATCCCAGCTCTGGACCAAGTCAAATCCTGACATATTTACTACACTAAAGTGGCAACAGGGTGTTTCCCTTAGAATGAAACAAACAACAGAGAGTCTATTCGTTAGCACAAGTGAGACCACGTCTGCCTGGTTCTGCTCACAATAATTCTTTTAATACCTACTGGTCTTTGAAGGCAAACCACCCTTTGGAAGTTGAATGTTGGCCATATATTATGTAGGCTATTAACAATGTAGAATACAGCCTTTTAAAAAGTGCCAGAAATTACTCTCAAAGGGGTTATTTGCCTGCATAAGAGATTCTCTACTGTACGGGGCTGCAGGCTCGGGATGCACGAACAGATCTTCTGGAGCAGAATTTGTTCTCTCAATACCAGAGTGAATATGTCTCTGCAATTTAATTTAAGAATGGCATTCTCGGTGACCGCCCCATAGGAACTCCCTTCCCGCGCAGGTCTCTCGGACTTTTCTTTAGGCAAGCATTTGGCAAGAAGGGATAGGGGTTGGGTGAGGGGATTTCTAAAGGGATTTTTATGTATTTTTAAAATGTTTTTATATTGTAGGCCACCTTGAGCCTTAGGGGAAGGGTGTGGGGAGAATTTAAACAAATAAACTAACAAAAGCACTCCAAGAATCAAATTCCAGAAAGGATGACATCTATTTCTAGAGACTCTCATGTATTCACACTAAAATCCTTCCAGAAGCTAGTCAGCTACTAAACAGACATATTCCACAAGTCCCTTCTAGGAAAATTTTGCTAGCTTTTCCAAAAGTGAAACTGATCCAGTTTTTACGTCACAAGTGCCACACACCGTTGCCATTGTTCACTGTTACTGCCCGTTGCTCTGGTTAGCAAACAATTTTCTTCCTTACTCCAACTTTATTCTATTTGGAAAATTTCCTTTGCAAAGCAAACAAAATCACTGCCCCCATCTCAGTACATAGTGAAGAATTACACATAACAAAATCCATTTCCTTTCCCTATCAACAGTGCCCTCAACTCACAATCCCAGGAAGTCTACTACATGACATTCACTATCTCTGCCAACACCATCCCCACATTCCAGAGTGGAAAAAGTATTCTCTAGAGTACACAACATCTACTCAACAACATATAAAATGTCAAGCAATCAAATCACAAAGATTACTCAAGGAAATTATTTAAGACAAATCTCAGTTCTATCTAGAAAACTGAACAGGACTCCTCTGAAATGTTTTATATGGCTACAGCAGATTCTTCCCAGTGGCGTCCTTAGCCTTCTGATCATTCCTCTCCCCAAATACACACACACACAATACTTAAGTTACAGTGGATTAGACACGTTTTGGATCCACACTTGGACCATTTCTCCAATTCTCTCTGCCTCTTACCTCTGGGGTGTGGGTGGGTGTGCGTGCACGCGGACACACGGACATTGTTTGCTTATACCCACAAGCCGCAGCACGCCGACGCGTTGTTAGCGCTGTGAAAAATAATTCCAAACCCGGAAGGCAATATCCTATTGCCACCCTGGCTAGTGACCTCAGAAAAGGGTCAGATTAAAGGCTTTGTTGCTGTGCTGGTGGCTGCTGTTATCCAACACCCATTGCAAAAAGAGCAAATCCTGCACAAAGGCTGCAGCCTGGCTCTTCCTGAGGTCAATGTCAAAACGTGCACTGAGTTTAACGGTGGAAGACTGCACTTGCAATTAATGCACACGACACTGCTTCTTCTTTAGTCCTCAGTGAGCTCCTCCATGTGGATCTAAGTCACACAAGGCAAGTGTCTCACAGCAACACTCCCTACCTACCACCTTCCGCACGATGGCCCTTGTCCTAAGCATCTGTGCGCCGTCACGTACCAAAACGCGCCCAGGGATTCCAGCTAGAAAAGAGCG
This sequence comes from Sphenodon punctatus, assembly GCA_003113815.1. Classification (NCBI taxonomy): domain Eukaryota; kingdom Metazoa; phylum Chordata; class Lepidosauria; order Sphenodontia; family Sphenodontidae; genus Sphenodon; species Sphenodon punctatus. Next base: position 4,480,522 of record QEPC01011341.1, read on the forward strand.
CAAATCTCTTCTCTGCTGTAACCCAAATTAAATAGACAGTAATTACCTATAGGAAACCCAGGGGAATTCCTAATACATGGTGCTTCCCCTGTCGGAGATTAACCGTTATGCGGTGTGCCTAAATTCTGGGTATTAGATATTTTGCTACTTAAATATCAACTCAGAGCAAACAATAGTGACTTCTGCATGAGAATGCCACTTTGTAATGCCCTGACATGCATTAAAGAAACTAAAATTGTGTTTGAATCCTGAAATCACCAGCGATACACAACTCTCTAACTACCTCTCCCTCCACACATGCACGCCCTTCTTCATATGGACCTAGATAATGGAGGACATGAATTCCCAGCCTAATCTCTGAACCTCTATATTTATTGTATTGTTGTTCTGATACAAGACATTTTCAAGGAGTTCTGGTTTGGATTGCCAGTTACCATCTTTGGATGTTATCTCCCTGGCCAGCTATCGGCCAGTCTCTAACCTTCACTTTTTAGGGAAGGTTATTGAACAGGTGGTGGTTCAGCAACTTCAGGGGCATCTGGACCACGTCAGTTTTCTGGATCCCTTGCAGTCTGGCTTTCATTCAGGTTTTGGCACTGAGACTGCACTTGTGGCCTTGGTCGACGACCTCTGCCATGAACTGGACCAGGGTCAGTTGACCCTGTTGATTCTATTAGATCTCTTGGCTGCATTTGATACCTTTGACCACGAGATGTTGGTGGTTTGCTTATGGAACCAAGCTGGGGTAGGTGGGACTGTTCTTGAACGGTTCCACTCTTTCCTGGCCAGGAGAACTCCAACGTTTGGTGCTGGATGATTGTTCATCTTCTCCCCAGGACCTCATGTGTGGAGTCCCACAAGGTTCTATTTTCTCCCCTCTCCTGTTCAGCGTGTACATGCAGCCTTTGGGCAAGTTCGTCAGAGGGTGTGGTGTCATCAGTACGCGGATGACCACTCAACTTTACCTCTCTTTTTCAGCTGACTCAGACCCGGCAGTCTCTGTGGTTACCCGGTGTTTGATGGCTGTGGGGGACTGGATGAGGGTGAATCCCGACAAGACGGAGGTGATACTGTTTGGAGGGGGTGAGGGAGTGCTGGCACCCATCACTGATGGGTTCCACCCTCCGCTGGTCCCTCAGGTTCTGAGTCGGACTGGTCCGCGACTCACAGCTCCGCCTGGATGCCCAGGTGGTGGCTGTGGTGAGGGGAGCATTTCACCAATTACATCTGGTACGATGGCTTTGACCATGCATCTCGGACTCCGACCTAGCCACCATCATCCATGCTTTCATCACCTCAAGACTGGACTACTGCAACACGCTTTATGTTGGGCTACCCTTGGTGACGGACCGGAGACTGCAGCGGCCCGTCTCCTCACGGGGACAGGTCGTTGTGAGCACATGACACCGGTGCTCCTGTCTCTGCACTGGCTGCCTATAGTCTTCCGGGCCCGATTCAAGGGGTTGGTTTTGACCTAATATTTATTTTATTTTGTTTATTTTAAATACGTATTACACCACCCCTCCTGCCACATGCAGCTCGGGGCGGCTTACAACAATTAAAACACACAAAAAGGAGGAAACAGAAAAAACCACTGTCCCCTACACCCCCCACCCCCCCAAACGCCTGGCGAAACAGCCAGATCTTGCAACTATAAAGCCCTATAAAGCCTGGGCCTCACTTATCTGCAGGATTGCCTCAGCCCCCGGGTCCTGGATTGGCCCCTATGGTTAGCTGGGAGCGCCCTCCTCGGGGTCCCCCGAGTATCTCGGGTGCCGACGACGCGGAAGGCGTTCTCGGTGGCCACATCGAGGCTGCGGAACTCCCTCCTGATGGAGGCCCGCTTGGTCCCTGACCTTCCCTCTTTCCGTAGACAACGTAAGACCTGGCTGTTCCGCCGGGCTTTTGGTGAGGGAGATGGGTTGGGAAGGGGGGAGAGGAAGGGTTTTTATGTCCACCATGGGGGTATTTTATTGTATTTTTAATGTTATTTGCATTTTTTTCTTTTTAATGTTGTTATTTAGATTTATGCTTTTAATATGCTGTGAGCAGCCACGGCCTCCAGTAGCAGGAGAGGGCGGCCTATAAGTCTAAGGGAGGGAATGAACGAATGAACACCTTTTTTCCTTGAAAGTTTCAGTTAAAATGTTCTGAAGCACAGAGTATTAGAGCCTCTCCTGCCAAAACACAGCTACACAGAAGTAGTCATAGAAAGGTCACACTCAAATAATTAATTTGTTGCTGTGTAACTTTAGATGAAAGTAATTCAAACCATGTGTTCCCCATATATTTCTGTCTGACTTTTTTTTTCTAAACAGGAATTGGGTCCCAGTCTTGCTAAATCAGGTAGGGGTCATCAGGAATCTAAGCAGAACAAGTGAGAACACCACAAGTAAAAGCAGGACCCCGAAGAGTTAACATTTAAATTGGGGGGGGGGGGGGACCTGAACAGAAGGTTCTTCTCTAGAGCAAAGTGCCAGACAGCACCAATAAGCCAGAGAACTGGCTGCAATCCAACAGTTTACACTTTTCAAAACTAAGTGTAACATACACTTTAAAAAATGATATGAGAAAAACTGGGCAAGGGACTGCATCTGACCTTTGCAAGGAACTCAAGGCTTTTCTTTTCTGCCTATAAACGGCTGCTTATGATGAAACCTAGTCTAAGAAACCATTTAGCAGAACAAAATTAAATTTCATCTGCAAGTCATTCAAATAAAACCACAAGAGTCTGGCACGGCCTGTCAAAAACGGTCAAGTTTTCACGAAGGAGAAGCACATAATCGGAGAAAATGGCCATTTACAGAGTCTTTAAGCGGTGACGTTGCAGGACTAGCAGATAAAGACACAGAAAGAAATTGGAGGTGGCTCAGGGGTCAAGTCTCTGCTTGCTCGGAATACACTGGTTACAGGAGTCCCACAAATTCAACAGAGAACAGCATACAGGTTGAAGTTAGCATCCGGCGTAAATCTAATTTGACTTTTAAAACTGTTTAGCTAAATCAGACTGAGGAATCTGCAAAGAGCCAAAGTAGAGAGAATTTTACAGTCACGGGTTTCAAGATCAGAAGGGACCAACTGAGACTATCTAGACTAGACTTGTGCAGCAAAGGCCAGTCAATTTCCTCCAGTTATTAATATTATTATCAAGCCTAATTAACTGCATTTTACTAGACAATCTCTCTTCAAAGAATGTCTAGTCTTCATCTGTAGACAGAGAGAAATGGAAACTCCCACCCTCAACCATGGCAGTTTAACACCATCATGCCTTCCTTCCCTAGATTAAAGAGCACTTAATACCAATATTTTCCCTTCAGAGTCATCGAGTTCAAACTTCTGTTCCTTATAAACTAAACAAATGGAATCCCTGAAGTTTTTCACCCTCAGACTTGTTTCCCAGACCTCATAAGGTTTCTTGTAGCTCTTCTCTGTGCCCTCCAATTCTGCAAGACTCTTTGGAAAACCTGTCTAGAAGTGGACACAATATTCCAGAAGCAGTCTCATCAATACTGCGTACAGAGGCCAAAGTCACTTCTGTACTTCCGCTCACTACTCCCTCGCAATACAGCTAAGGATTGCATTGGCCATTTTTGCTGCAGCATGATGCTGTGAGCTCATGTTCATCAGCTTATGTACAACTCTAAATCTTTTCCAGAATCGCTGCATTCCGAGATTCAGCCTCCCATTCTGTAGGTCTAAGCCTTGTTTCAAAATCCACAATCTCACTTTTGGTCGTATATAAATGAATGCTCCTGGAATGGGCTCCACTTATGAAGGTATCAACAGTACTCTCCCTAACAATCATCTCTTCATCATCATTTATCACTTCTCCAAATTTTGTATCACATGTAAACATTTCGGCAATCATTTTGTGCCTTCTTCCAGAATGTTATTTAAAAAATTTTTTTTTAACAATGCTGAACTGTTTAATAAAGCAGAAATGAGTAAATGTAGAAAGCTAAAGAGGGAAGCTGAAGACATCAGGAAAGGATCCGTGGTTGTCAGAAGAAAAACAACCGGAAAAATTTAGACGGTTTCACCATCTCCGTCTACTGATCTTCCTTACCGTTGATTCTGTTAATCCACCAACAGACACCGTTAAGCCCAGCAGAACATGGTACTGATACGCTGGCAAACCCAACAGCTGTGTGATCCGGGGGAAGGCTTGGGATGGGGCGTTCCAGTTTAGAGTTACAGCCTCCGACCTGTACAGAAGAAATCCAGCAAAGTCATTTGTCTTGCTACCTCTCTGAGGTACAGCCTCATTGGGATGCAGTGGACACAGGATCAGAGTCATATGGAGACAAAAACGGTTGCACTTTTGAAGTTACAGGGAAAATAAATGCAATGAAAGCTTCCATTACCTTCACATTATGGGAACCACCACCATATGGAACTTCTTTGATTCCTCCCAGCTATGGTGAACGAGGGAAGGCTGTCTGTGGGCCTCAGTAGCTGGGTAGGGTCATGTCATCAGTCAGGGAAAACAAGCTAGAGATCATTGAGCCCGGGCTCGTTCTCAGCGGCTTTGCTCTTGTACATCACAGCGCTCCATGTGGGCGTGGCCACATTAGAAAGGAGCAGAGGTACACCTTAGCCCCGCCCCCTTGTGGATCACTGTGACATCCCAGTTCTCTGCAACGCGTGGGGCTATGGACGTCAGTCACGGTACAAGTGGCCTGATTCGGGGTACCCCTGCATGGGTTAAGCACCGATTTATTTTGCACGCTCGCAAAAATATTTTGATTTCCCCAGACCGGTTTTTAATAAATTTAACCCAGGGTTACCTTGGAAATATCCTCTCGAGGTCTTCCCGGTGGGGGATGTGCGGCACCGGAGGGCTGTCGAAGTGCAGGAGAGAGAGGAACACGGACCCCGCGTGAGCTCGGTACCGGTCAATTTTTTCAGCTGCTTGTTGGGCCAGGCAGCACATAACCTGTTGGCAGCTGCAAAGACATTCACACAACGTCACTCCTGGGATCGGTTCTGCCGTAACTTCCAGCTATTGGTGCAGATTTTGAAGTAGCAAAGCTTCTCGACGACACAACTGCCAGTTAACATTTCACATCTTATGCTAGAGCCTTGCTTGGGCCAGAATGTCGGCCGAAGCCCCTGTAAGCCCAGCTGCTGCTCCCGGGTCTGATGCAGCCAGACTCTTCTTAGCCTGGGCTCAATCTCAGCGGCTTTGCTCCTCTGCTTCGCGGTGCTCCATGCAGGCATCCTCCCAGCACTCCACAAGGGGCAGGGCTAAGGCGTTTCTCCACCTCTTTCCCCCATAAAACCCCTCGCCGTCACAGCGCTCTGCTGCTGCACCTGATCCAGCGAGAGACTGAGGGGCTTGAGTGGAGAGCCCGTTCAGAATTTGTGTCTCGCGAGCAAAAGCAAGTACCGGAACCTCAGTCCTGGTACAAGTCCTCGGTGACAAAAAATTCAAATGAATAAATCACTGTGCACGCACAAATGGCCACCACCCTTAATCAAAAGGTGACAGTGGCATCGTTGCTATTTTGTTAAAGGGCAGCGGATTGTGCATGCGTGAAATGACGACTGCCCTTAACCAAAATGGCGGCGGTGCTATTGCTGCCATTTTGGTTGAGGGTCATGGCAATTTTGCACATGCACAAAATGACCCGGCAGCTATTTGTGCATGCGCAATGATTTATTATTTTTTTGCTCACCAAGACCTCGGCGAATCAATCCTGCTTATCAGTTCATCCTGGAACGAACCAAGAACCAGGATTTCGACAAGAACATTCACTTTTGCAAGCTCTCATTTCAGACCTAGTTGAGATCGCACGCTGGAACCTGACACTCTTAGAAATATAACTATTATTTATCATTTCTATAGTGCTTTACAATCCTTATCTAGTTCCTCCTCCCAACAACCCTGTGACGTAAGTCATTATTATTCCCATTTTACAGATGCGGAACTGAGGCTGAGAGTAACTTGACCAAGGCCACCCAGTGACTTCACTATGCGGTTTGCTCTTTTATATTATAGAGGTACTGCCCAAAGCATCCATACACTAAGCTGCTGGAAACTACTGAGCAGCACATAAGAAAGGCACTCCAAATATCCCAATCTACTTACATGTCAGCCTCAAGCAGCTCTGGTTCATTCTGCACTAACAGAAGGATCACCCCCTTTAAGCTGGTCATGGCAGCTTTGCGCACCCTGCGGAAAGAAATGTATCAGCACAATTAATCCTATCAAACTGATGCGCTGCCATTATTTCTCAAACACGGGGGTTGGACGGCAACCAGCATGCAGTTCGAATAAGCTCAGTGTCCATTCACTCCTGCCTAACTACAGACTGTGAAGACTTTAATACCAAGCCGTAAAACTCTTTAAATGCTGAGGTGTAATTCTTTAGGCATCCAAGACGGAACATTTTGGCCACTGGCCATGTCTAGTTTCACGCTGGTGAGCTTCCTACTGAGCACTTCTCTGAAGCAACCAAAAGTGTCAGAGACAAGATGCTGGGCTGCCTGGACCATTAGTCTGAGCCAGCCTGGCGCTGACTACTTTCAGAAGACAAACAAGCAAGGCCACCTGACATGACCAGTGAAAACAGTTTTTAAGAAGTATTTTGTTCTGTTCTACATTAGCGTTCCGTTTCTTTGTCGCCAGGATTTACACGCTAATGCAATGCAAGCAGCAAATGAGGAATTTAGACTACGAGGCCATTGCACAAACAGGGGCTTATAATCTGCCTTCTGTGTTTTAAACGTGCTCTGCAAAGATTCATTTAGAGCAGGGGTGGGAAAACCTTTCCCCTTCCAAATTGATACAAGTTCTGAGGGTTCCCTCGACACTGAGGAAGGGTGCTTGAGGTGTGCACTCAGGAAGAGGAGCGGGGAGTCCGGATCATGGATCTGTTCCCTACCCCTGCGCACAGGCCCTCATCTCTGCTCCCGTAGCATGAACTCAAGTCTTTCACTGCTTGAGGGTTGGAACAAGGTTCAGATCCAGAAACTGGACAGGGGCCAAAGGAAAAACTCATCTGCATTTGGCCCCCAGGCCTGTGATTCCTCATTCCTGATTTAAGAGAGCCCAACTAATACAAAGAATAATAATAATTGTAACCACGACCCCCACGTTGGGTGTAAAGAGGCGGACGAACGGATGGCAGCCAAGTCACCACGTGGCCTGTCCATCTCAAGGCAACCCACCAGATGTGCAGGCGGAGCAGAGACGAAGCAAGCGGCTCCACCGGCCCGAGGAGGAGCTGTGGTCCAGCAGCTTGACAGGCCACTGCTGCAGCGCCACTCTCAGCCGGCGGTTGTCCCGGGCAACACCACAGAGTTATGGATGGCAGCCTAGACCACTGGGCGATCCAGCCACAACACTAGGGCATGGGGGAGGGAGACCCCGCACAGGCAGAGTCACAGTCTGTGCCAGCAGCCGGGTCTATGTAAGTCCGGCCCAGGCAGGGCTGGACAATTCCAGGTCTGTCTTAAAACACCCATCGTAAGCCACGATAGTTTGCAAACATTAAAAAAATTCATTCAAGCATATTGGAAATATCAGATCCATTTCTGAAACCCTCATGGTGGTTTGCAACCTTTGCAATCAGGGCATGTAGTTCCTCTGAAAATCTAAACGAGCACTGCACCTGTATCTTCCCATGATAACATACCCTTTGAATTTCTGTGCTACTGCCAAGGTCAAAAGAAGGTGACTGCATGAATTAAAATGGGTGGGCCACTTTTACTATATAGTAAGAAAATTACTTAGAAAAAATTTGTGAAACTCAATCTAACAGTTTGGCAATCTTTCACCAAGAACGCCTTCCCCTTTTCATGCAGAATCTGACTATTAGATATTCCTGCTTAACACCTGTAGACAGATTGGACAAGTCCCAGCAAACAATCTGTCAAGAGCAATGTCAAGTTTGCATACAGAAAACAAAGCTGGTTCACTTTCCCACGAATCCTTCAACGAGAAAACCACGGCAGAAATCAGTTTTCCTACCGATCCTCAACTTTACGCATTTGCAAGAGCCTAGACTGGACATTTTTTTTTTAACACTTTCAGGGATAGATTTTCAAAGAGGCCGAGCTCCTGCTGAGACATTTAAACAAAGTGGATGGATTTTTCAAAGTGTGCTGCCCCCAACCATTTGCCATTGACAACAGCTTTCCTAGGTTGCATTCACACTAGACTTTTCTCCCGTCTCTAGCTTTTTATTCCCAGAGTTTGTTTGTGCTTGTGCATTTTAATTGTTCCCACGTTCTCTCCCCCAGTTTAAAAGTTACTACCCTACTGCCATGGCTGCTAGCTCACCATTCTGCATTTTTGTTCATTTTTTGTTTTGTTTTCAATAGTGCGCTGACTTGACCAGGCAGGCAGTGGGGGATTCATACCATGAGGGAGGAATCACCTTTATCCCCTCCTGCAGCAATAAAGGCAGATGAATCCTTTCACATGCTACCAGAAATGTGTGTGATAGGATTAAACACAATTCTTAAACCTTGCTTTGCGGCTTCACCTTTGGGGAATTAGGATGCAGGATACATTGGGTGTAATGCACTTTAACACTTTCACACATTAAAAAAATAAAACAGAAGGATTTTTCAGGTACTAAGCATCTCATGTTGCATGCAACCTTAGCTGTAAGTTTTGTTACTGTTGATGATTTCTCAAAGCAGCAAAAGGGAAGACGTTTGGCATCATCTCTCATTCTAGTTTCACTGGGACCTGGGCACCTAATGCCTAATGCCCAAGCTTTTAACTTTGAATCGAGGTGGGGCAGGAAGCGGCCGAGCACACAGCCCCTCTTCTGCCTGAGCTAATGGAGTAACTGTCAGCAGTGACAAGGGCTGCAAGTACGAAGAAAAATCTCAAGGCATAAAATCCAAATTATAACTTCAATTTCAATATTTGATCCAGATTTACAGGGAATGTTACCAGAAAGAAGAAAGAGATTACTTGAATACCTCAGGGAATAGAGTCCCATCAGATAAAAGCTGGTAAAAAACAAAATAGCAACACAGGCTGCCAGATGTAAAACAGCATTAGTTGCCGGAAGGGTAGTGTTAAGAGTAGACAACGACAGCACAAAGCAGCTGCAACACTGTGTTAAAATCACAAAACATTTTACTCATTATAAAATTGAGATGATTTATCCTGTCACTGTGAACCTTTGTAGGGAGGATCGCTTAGGTGTGGGGTAGAATCTGTATTTCAGCTAGATCGGCTGAGAAACGACCGAGTTATAGGACTTTGAAGTTTTGGAAACAGAACTCTTTTTCTGTGGTTTGCAACACTTTTTGTAGACACAGAAAAGTTTATTTTAAGTTATCCGTCAGGAGGTGTAGAGGTGTCAGAAAAGTCAAGTGTGCATTGTGGTGTGTTCCTGAATTTAGATTTTGAAAATCTGCCGTGTAGTATTTAAGTTATGATGTTTTGAAATTCCCAAGTTATCCAACAGAATGAGATTTTAAGTTATGTCAGGTTGACCTGGGCTTCGGGGTGGGACTTTGTTTATTTACATTTATTGGTCGCCCCCTCATGCCTACGGCATCCCGAGGCGGCTCACAACAAATAAAACAATAGTAAAACTCATAAAACATCATCAAATAAAAATAGTTAAAAGAATAATCCCCCCTAACATTTACTATACACCCCTCCCCCCCAAATTCCCCCAACCTATCCTACCCTCCCATCCTCCCTTCCAAAGGCCTGGGCGAACAGCCAGGTCTTACAGGCTCAACGAAAAGCCATCAGACCCAGGGTCAAGTAAGCTTCCTCCAGGAGGGAGTTCCAGAGTCGTGGCCCGGCCACCGAGAACGCCCTCGCCATTGTGGCCCCCCGTTTAACATAGGGGACCTCGAAAAAGGTGCCCCCGGCGGACTGCAGGGATCGCTCTGAGGCACGGAGGGTGAGGCGGTCCCCAAGGTATTAGACTGTGTAGATCAATACACCACCTTGAATCTGGCTCATTACACTATAGGCAGCCAGTGCAAAGTGCAGAGCACAGGTGTTATGTGCTTCCGCCGCCTCGTTCCTGTAAGGAGATGGGCCGCTGCATTCTGCACTAGCTGCAGCCTCCGAACCAGAACCAAGGGAAGCCCCACGTAGAGCGCATTGCAGTAGTCTAGCCTTGAGGTGATGAAGGCGTGAATAAGAGTGGCCAGGTCGGGCCCGGAAATGTATGGGCGCAACCTCTGTACTAGATACAGCTGGCGGAAGGCGGCTTTAGCCACCACCTCCACCTGCCGATCCAAATGGAGGCCCGGATCCAAAACCATCCCCCGACTCCGAACCTGTTGGGCTACCAGAGGGCAGACCCCTCCCCCCCACCAGGGGAGCCGGCACCTCCCTCGCCCTACCCACCGCCATCACCTTCATCTTATCAGGAATCAGCTTCAGTCTGCTCTGCCTCATCCAATCTGCCACGGCCTCCGGGAAAGCAACAAGACAGCAGGGCCTGGGTCGGTCGAAAATGAGAGGTACAGCTGAGTATTATCAGCGTATTTGTGACATCGCACCCCGAACCCTCTCACGATCTCCCCCAGGGGCTGCTTTATCCTGTCACTGTGGATAAAGTGTGCCCAGGCTCCTGAAGCCACAGGCCACACTGCCTCATCGCCATAGGCAGTGTCCAATGCTCCGCCGGAGGAGCCTGATCCAAAGTAGGTTGACTTATCCCTTCCCTTGGACGTCTCACCCCTGGAGCCATGGGAGGGGGGCCTGGGAGGACCAGCAGGCTCCCAAGGAAAGGGCCCAACGTTCCAGGTGAAGGGTCCTGATCCAAAGCAGGTTGACTTGGCCCAATACTTCACGGGCACCTGGAGCTCTGAGCCGGGCAAGGATGCCCCCAGGCCGGAAGTGGATGTGCCGGTCTCCCGGGGCAACAAATAAGCCAGCAGAGCCCCGTGGGTCAGACACACACACGCGCTCGCAGCCTCACTACGAGAAGCAGCAGGTCCTGGTGGAGTTCTAAGTAGGCAGCGGGGTCGGCAAAGTTCCAGCCGCCCGAGGCTGTTCTCCCACAACCTCCTCTTACAATACACCGTGCAGCTGGTTTTCTACATGGTGAATTTGAAACTCTAAGTGATGTTTTTACACTTGGAACTGTTCCAGCAAGAGCACTTAGCATTTATATATAAAGAAACCTCAAAATCTAGACTGGGGCCACAAGCCACTTCCTCCATTCTGGTGGGCTCAAACCAGGAAGCATCCCATGTTACCAGAAATGCACAAGGAGGAAATGGACCCGTTTTTAAAGCTTGGTTTACACCCAGGTTACTTGTGTATCACAAGCGAGGACTCCCTAAGCTTCCTAACCTGCTCAAATATTAAACAAAAAACCCGCAAGGAAATGGGTATTGTGGGATGAGTGTGCTGCTTGTTTTCTGCTCTGGCTTCATGCAAAGAATCTTTTCCCCCGAGAACCCGCAGAGTTCTCTGTACTGTGGCTCCTCTAAAGAAGAACTGCGATCAAGCCCGATGCTGATGAATGCATGCGTAGCAGTGAGAGGCCCTAAAATGTATTGAACTGCAGAAGCCAAGAAAAGACCCCAATGGGTATTAGCTTCCCATGGCCAGGTATGCTCCGGCCGGGGAGGGAGGGCAGGAGGCAGGGAGCAACGTGCGGCTGCGTTCCAGACGTGTCCCCCACACCGTGACGGGCAGCCATGGCTTGCTGTGATGGCAACCCCCGATGCCGGTAGGAGCTGGACCGGGAACACACGTTCCCGTCCACTCTGACTTGGCCGGGCAGGAGCCAGGCACGGGCCGTGGGCCTGGTAGAGGCCGGGCCCACATTCCACACTCGGATCCCACCCAACCAGGATAGGGACCAAGTCCACATCTAGCAGGCCGCAAACAGACTGCCGTGACGCTGGGCCAAACTCACGTACATTTACACTCACAGCTACTCAAACTAGTGTAAGATCCACCATCACCTCTCTCTGTGCCGAGGAAACACAAGGAAAGGAAGCTGCTTTGCTACCTGGCAAACAAGAGGGCACCAATGCAATCATGCTGCAGGATCCTCCAGGCATTCCCCCTCTCCCACGATCAAAGCAGCTGGCTTCAATAACACCATTCCAAAAGCCTGTAGAGAAAAGGCTCCACTACTTAGACCTGTGGAGGGTCAACTGCGGTGACTGTGGGGGAGAGAGGGAGGGCGGGAGCAGGGCAGGAGACAAACTAAATTAATTTTATTATTAAATATTATGTGTTACTTAGTACCAGCAATGCACCTGGCACGGGACAATCAATAGCTAAAGACAGGTCCGTACCCCAAGGGGCTTCTAACCAACACCTCCTAGAAAAGCGTTTCTAAGTTAGCATTGCCCTTGGTTCTGTGCATCTAAGGAGAAGGGACATTTCTTCCCCGTATAGATTTTCCCAGGAACCCACTTCGGAAATACTTACAATGCGGTGTACATGAAAATGGGACGTTAACAAAATGGAGGAATAGACCGTGGTCTATGATCACGATGGGGAGAGTAATGGCAGAAGTGGAGGATGAAATGGACGACTTCTATCTCGTCTGGAGCCCGTGCCGGGACATTATTACGCCCTCGCGTAGAGAAAGAAGCAAAGTCCCTACGATTTGCTTAACGGACATTTGATCATCAGTAAGGAAAGAAAAGTGATGGTGGTGTCCTTGGTGTCAGGGACTGTGGCTGTACATATGTTTGTACTTGGCTATGTGCATATTTTGTCCAAAAAAATAAAAATATAATTAAAAAAAAAAAAAGTAATACTTACAATGCGGGGTGCCCTACAGTAACGTTTCCATTCAACGACAAGAATGCCCAAACGACCGTTCTGCCCTCGCCTCCCATAACGTGTAAGGAGCGGCAATGGACCAGAGGCTAGGGTCAGGCTAAGCTCGAAACAGAAATCTCTTTGAAAGTTCTACTTTGATCTCCTACTAGTTTCCAACTCAAGGTGTGCGGAGAATCGGTTTGGTTTGTCCAAGTCGCATGGGCCACTTTCAGACATGCCCCCTCCCGCAGCTTTGCCAGCAGAGACGTGCAGTGATGCAGCGTAGGAAATTGAGCTCTGCATTCCTGTGCATCTCTGCCGGTGAAGCCGCACGCCGGGCAACCAGCCAATCCCCACGCATATCCGGGCTGCGCATTCCTCCCCGCAGCCTGAATATGCATGAGGCACCCGGTCTGAAAGTGGCCTTAGTCATCACAAAATGCATGAGATAGTAGAGACTTGCAGCCTTGCACAGAATAAATATAAACCTAATTTTAAGTCCAAGACAAAACCAAACTGATTCATAATAAAATGCTTGCAAACGGAGTGTTTGTTAGTTTCGCTTTGGGTATGTGTACGTTTAACACCTCAAAATGCAATTTATAAGCGGTGCTTAGTAAGAAGAATAACATTTGAAGTGCCGCACACCCCCCAAAATGGTGCTCAGGCCACTTCAAAAAATACAATAAAAGATACACTAAGGGGAAACCAGCTGTGGATCCTCTAAAAGCACCGCCTGGAGAGTTAAAGTTTAAAGGTGAGAAGGGAGGAGCAGCTTTCCCCTATAGTGGCTAGTCTGAAGCATTATCTCAAGTAACCTCTCCCTACCTAGAACGTCACTAGTTACTCCCCAGGGGGAGGGGGAGAATGTGTTATTTCTTTCCTTCTTTTTAATTGTTTTTCATGACTGTAAAGCCGCCCCGAGCTGCCTGTGGCAGGAGGGGGGCTGGGTAACAAATTTTAAAAATAAATAAATTTGCTCCCATAGTTCCTCTTAAAAACAAAGTAGGGCTGCCCCCACGTCTACTCACGGTAACGCACACCTTTGTGTTTTGTGGGTTCTGGGCCTGATTGGGGCCAAGTGGGCTGGCTTAATCCAAGAACACAAAAGCCAACAGCAGCCAGCGTGTCTTTCTAAAAAGGACTTCTTCCCACGTGGAATTGACAATCCTGTTTGAACGCTAGCCGGTTCGTTTATACAATGGCGCCCTCTGCTGGCCATTCAACCAAAGCTACCACAGTGAAAGCACAGCAGCTGTGCAAACTGCCTTCTGCTCAGCGCCGGCGCGGCTAAGGGCAAACGGGGAGTAAATAGTGACCAATCAGACTCCCTAAGTGGTAATAAAAATGACCTCTCCCACGTGTTCAGGATTGGCAGTGTGAAACACGGAGAAGGTTGTGTGCAAGTGCACAGCAGCTCACAAGGAGCCAGCAGCTATACTGTGGGAGGTGGTGGCAGGAGTAGCCGTGCATCCTGGGAATTCTCCGCTTTCCAGGCTGCTGCCAAGAGCTGCTCCCTAGGACCTGCCTTCCTAGCAGTAGCAGAGACTCCCTGGGACCCATCACTCTCTCTTCCGCTGCTGCCCCCAAGGGCCATGACAGCAGGAAGATGACAGGGGCTTATAGGAGCAGAGCATTTGAATAGCATCATCGCAGCCCACACAGGTGATAACAAACACTAATAGAACAAAGCTCTTTTCCAATCTGTATTCGCTGCCTTACCAGGATCCAACATCCCCTCGACTGTCTGTCGTGTAGTCGTTCAAGCCATCGAGTAATGTCCTATGTATCTCAGCAACATTATCCTTGCAGACAAATTTGTCAGGCGATCCTTCTCCCTTCACCCCTACTGTCTGGCAAACACTGGAACAGGAGCACATTTTACGAATCCAAACCAAGACACATTAAAGCAAAAAGGACAAATCATCACATGCATTCCAGTCTTAAAAGAACACCAAGTGTTCTATTGTAGCTAACTTGAACCACCTAATTATACAGGAAACGTCTCTGCACCCGACACCAAGAGGCTAAAAATATACCTGCATTTGGAAAGTAAATAAAAGTAAGCACAGTTTGGACATAGAATAATAGAACCACAGGGCCAGAGAGGGGACCTCCAAAAGGATCATCTAATCCAACCCAAGGTAGGATATCCTCTGCCTACAACCACTGCAGACAGATGCTCGTTCAGCTGGTTATTGAAAACATCATCAAAGGAGAGTGGTTCCACAACCTCCCTGCCCAATTTACTCCATTGCCCAACTGTTCTTACAATTAGAGATTTTTTCCCCCCCTAATGTCCGACTGAAATCTCCCTTGGAGCAATCGAAGCCCATTCTCACTTGATCTGTCTGTGAACAAATGTTCAACCACCTCTTCTGTGGCCTCCTTTAAAATATTTGAAAACGTCTTTTCATCATGTCTTACTTCAGACATATCACCCATGGCAATATCCCTTGACAGAAAGGAAACGTGGAGTATTTTGTGTGTCTTAAGGGACTTAACTGCATGGGTAAAGAATATGAAAAAGATGGTTTTCATCCTGGATTTCTAGTTGTTCAAGCCAGATCTACTGAGAGCTTTCTCTTCCAGCTCAAGAGAAAGGAGAGATTCCCACTGCTCCAAAACAACCCTTCTGGATTGTAAAGAAACAATGGTGGTGGGTTCCAGAGGCATTTCCGCTCCGTGCTCAATAAGTTGACACACAACAGAAAGGAAAAGCTTAATGGTGAGAAAATTAAATGCCATGCTGTACAAAAATCCTTCCAGATTATTCAGAAGACAATCAAATTAGTATTTAATGCATCGTTTTGTTTCCGAACATTTTACTCAGACAGACTAAATGTAAGTTGAACCTTGTGACTAACAACACTCATCAGTTTCTAATTGTTCAGAAAGGGTTTAAACTGCATGCAAATCAAAGCAGTAGAACGTACTTTGCAATGGCATTCAAGCCATCTCTTCTCGATTCAGCAAAGCTGACGTCTTTGGGGGAAATGCAGGTAACCTTTTTCAAGCCTTCCAGAACCTGGAAGTGTAAAAAACATAGCAGTTTTTTTTAAGTGAATGCTACACTTGTGACAATGTCCAATATAAAATCTGAGGGATTTACCAACTACTTATTCTGAGAAGCCTTGCGCACAGTGTCCTACGTCTCACCTCCTCTCGGGGGAGAGAATTTCTACATAAAAAGAGCCTCCTGTCCATTCAGTCATTGGCTTTTCCACCAAGACTTGCATAATTGTTTGGAGTTTTATAATTAAACCCCTTCACTCCAACACCGACAGCAAGGATCCCCGTTATTCTATGTTTAATTAAGCACTCAGATCTGGTTGGAAACGGTTCCTGAAACAGTTACAGCCCCTCTCAATGCATGGACCAGCTCTGTCTCACCTGCTGGAGCTTGCCTTTTAGCAGAAATTTTGGAAGGGCTCCCAAGGCCAGTGCAAAGCCACAGCGAGTCATCTCCTCCGTGTTCTGAAGTTCGGCGATATACTGCTTCACCAACTCATCTGAAACATAAAGGGATAAGATGAAAGCAAGTAACTGCATTACATCTGAAGAGAAGACCAGCAGAGCAAGGGCAACGAGAATGCAAGAGGATTCCATAACTTTATGATACTGAATTTGCAGAATATCTCAAGTTCTTCCCATAAAGAAGAGAACATTGAATTACAACTCCCCACCCCGAAACAAAAATTCAGGCAAACTTTCATTAATCATTCTTTGATTACTGATCATGTAACAAAGTAATGACTTAGCTAATTTTTACTGGTCTTTCATAAGAGTTAATATTGATTTACTCCCCAGAATCACCAAAATCAGAAGTTTCAATGATTATTCATGTAACTAAATTGTAATTTTTGACTGCTCAGCTATGGGGCCAGGTCTGGGGCAGAGGAGAGGATGGGGCCCATGCTCTCAGGGTGGAGAAGGGAGGATGGCCCCAAATACTCAGAGCCTTCCTGTCCTAGGGACGCAAGCAGGGGCTGCAGCCCTCCCGGAAGCACCAGCCCGGTGACGTGACAGGTAGCAGACCCCCACTGGGGCCCAGCAGAAGCAGCTACAGCACGCTGCCAAGCAGAGGAACTCTACCCCCTGCTAGGGGACTGCCCCAAGCTCTTGCCCCTTTCCCTGTCCCCACTGGAAGGTTCTTCTGCAGACCAGCCTGGAATCTACACAAAGAAGAAAACAACTGACTTTGGGGGGTGGGGTGGAACCAGAGAGATGTAATCAGAGGGGGAGCGATAGCAGAACAGGAAACACAAAGAGCTACAGGAATAAAGGAGGAAGGAGAAAGTTGTGGATTATGTTGCACATCACTCTGCCCAGAGCCCAACAGAGTGCACCCAGCACAGGGAGGAAATACACTTCGTACTGAAGGCCACAGGGCCAAATGCACAAACGCCTGTCGGAAACGTTTATAAATAATCCAATAACACCCGTGCAGCTGGTAACGTGGCTTGCCATCAATCCCTGGAAGAAAACCAGGAGGGGGCGGTACCATGTTCAAGGGGGTGGAGCACATGAGCAGGCACGGCCCTTTTCGACTTAATCTCCACCCCTTACGCTGCGTTGTGATTGAGTCCTAAAGCCGGAAGGTGCATCAGAGGTCATCTAGTCCAACCACCTCCTCCCCCCCAAAACTACTTGTACAGCGGAACAGAGGCTGTTTAAAAAACCTGTCCCACGTAGAGACCAGGACCAAACTGAGCACACCTTTTTAAATACAAAAGAAAACTCCAGATGTCCCAAAACAGGTGAGTCACTACCAGACTGTCGGGGAAGACCCAAGAACATGACAGACTGGAGGGGATGAGTCCACGGCATCTTTCTTGTTTAACCCAACCCTTGCGGAGCGTCTACATCAGAAAGGAAGATGGGAAAGTTCCTGCGAACTAGGCCCTGCCTGCCGTGGGTTCCCTCTGTCAGCCCCTGCAGCCATGAGTCTCTGGGTTAAGTCATGGGCATCTTGGCTAACCTGGAGAAATTGGAGATTCCCCCAAGCGTGTGTCAAAGCCCAGAGGAGCGGGTGCAATTATGGAACTCCTTGCCCTTGGAGATTCATCTGAAGCCCGAGCCTGCTCAATTTCCGGAAGCGATGTAAGACCTTGCTGTTAGGCCAGGTTTTCGGCAGGAAGGGGGGTTGGGTTTAGGGGCTTGGGTGCCCCTAAACATTTTTTTAAAATGTTTTTATATGTTTTAAGTTACTCTCCTCCGCCTCGGTGGGAAGGACGGGGTATACACTTGAACAAATAAATGAACTCTAATGATAACTAAGCACAATTAAGAAAATTTTTCTCAAGAACTGTAATTTGTATAATCTGCCCCCTTTTTTTCCTTAAAGGAAAAGATTTCAGAGTTTCTAACCATTTGTTTCGATGGTTATGTACTTCCTTTTTTTAGTGTCTGCAAAGGAAACAGCTTCCTCCGAAGAGTCTAACATGAAGCCCCCTTTCTGCCAACTAAATGCGAAAGAACATGGCACTGTTTGCTAAAGGAAGAAAGATTAGCTTCCAAAACAAATGGGTTTAATCGTAATTTATGACTCGGTACTTAAAAGTTGTTTTTTTTAAAAAAAAACATCTCCTTGCAGTTGGTACGCATCTTAACTAGGGCATCGCGTTAGGAAACGGGTTCCCCGTCGAGGGGTTAAAAGGTGTTCCTGCAGACACAGTGATTATTTAAAAGCTTTCCAAAGCACTGGGGCATAATCTAGAGGCCCGAGGGCACATGTGACTGCCAGTCTGCAAAACCATCGCAGATTCTAAGAGTTGCAGCAGCAGCCGCCACCACTCTGTGATTGATGGTAATTAAAAACAGTGCTTCTTTGCAGAAAGGCACCAAATTAAAAAGTGACAGGAAGCCGGCCAGCAGTTATTTATTGATGAATACTCCACAGGGGTAAGCACAGGCCCCGAGGCAGCCTGGCATTCCATGCACCCCCGAGGCTGTGTGGAACTAGCAGTCACAGACTGAAGACGGGAAAAGAAAAACAAACTCTTAAGCTGCCGAAAAGAAACTGAAAATGCAACCACGAAAGGTAACGCTGATGGGTAGGGAGCACGGGGGGAGAGAAATAAAAGCACGTGGCAGGCTAAGTTGTGGAAATGGATCGTCGGGGTGGAAGGCTCTCTTCTTCTAGAACTTGGGAGATGCAGACCGTGGCTCCACTGTGCTGATAGAGGCCTAGGAGGGCTGGCTTCACGGCTGGAGCCAGGGACAGAGCAGCCCCGCCAGAGGCTTGCCCAGCAATTATTAGCAGGTGAAGAGTGACTCCACAAAACCTTCTGGATTAGGTGGTAATGGGGCAAGGTGCCCAACACAACACCCCCTACTCCCATGAGACGGGGGAGCAGGGAGTGGATGGCCCAGCTGGCACAGTGGGGAGCTTATGTGAACTGCCCTGCACTGGGCTCTCCCTGAAGACATCTAGTGCCCCCTCTATGGGTCCACAGACCTCTTGTGCCCCACATGTCAGGATCCACCCCCTATCGGTATGCTCCCTGGGGAAACAATGCCCAGTCTTTTTGACTATGGGCGATTTCAGATGTGCCGGGCCTCCCTTTGGCCATGGCATGGAATCACCTTTTCATCCCCCTTCAGAATCTGGCAGGCCAGTCAACAGACGTGCCGGCCGGATTCCAGAGGGGGATCGGGGAGGGGCTGCGTGGCGCAACGTGCAGCCGCACAGCCCC
>QEPC01011341.1:4499962-4571498 GCA_003113815.1 Sphenodon punctatus
CCGTGAGAGGGGCGGGCGCAGCAGCCAATCCAGTTGCTGCGCCCGATTCCGTCCTGGGGTCTGTGCCACGGCCGGGAATCGGCGGCGGCAACAGACGTTACCTTCCGCCAATTCCCGGCCGTGGTCCAGCTAACCACGCTTCCGGACCTCCGGGCAGCTGGAGGTCCGGAAGCATGGTCAAAGGGATTCCCGCCAGGTATTCACCAAGGTGAACATCTGCCAGAACGCCCTTTAGACGTTACGGTATCGTGGCCACCACAGGGGGTTCACCGTGGTTGACCGTGGTAACGTAACGTCTGAAATTACCCAATGTTTCATGAATAATCACTTCCGCCCTCTATTACTTGTCCTGTGCCTCCTTTAGAGGACCTTGAATTTCTCCATCAGAAATGGTCACGTTCCGTTGATTTTTAAACTATTATTACACACACAAAAACTAGAGAGGAGGGCGTGGTTTTTGTGTTGGACCCAAACGTAAAAGACAGAGGCAACTCAGTTCAGATGACGACTTCTATTAGACCAACTTCGGTTGGCGAGAGACTGCAAAAAGCATTGTGTATTCTCACCCAAGGAAGATAAAAGAGTATGACTGAAAGGGGCTTGGGTGTCTACGTAGCACAACGATGACCTGAACGTCGGTGGTTTCCCCACGTACCTCTAGATTGTTGGTTTTTTTTTTAACCTACCACAGGTCAAATTCTTCAAACCACACTGAATTTAAGGGGACAAGGAGTCAGCTTAGGAGCATCCACATATTTCTCTGCCTTACTGCGTACATAAATAGCCAGCACCCATTCAAACGTGTACACCGTTTACAATATAAACAGCCCTGTGCATAAGCAATCATGTTTAATCTCCCCAAGGTATTCTATCCACTTGGGACATAGATCGCATCTATAAATCTGCATATCCAATTAAAGTGCACCTTAAAAAGGGACATATTAGGTCTGGACTGAGAGGATTTGCTAAACCGTGTCATGTTTGAAAAGCCGATCCTGCCACTTCTTAGCCTTCCTACCTATATACCCAACCAGAATCATTAAAGCTATTCGTTAACGAAAACAGAGATGATACGTGTGAATCGTTACCCTGTTGAGCTTGATTAGCTTCTCCATCTTCATTACGGTAATATTCATTACACAACGCAGCCAAGGCAGAGACGGCAGATTCCTAAAACAGAGGGAGAACTTTGAGCCAAATAAATCTTAAAAGCTTCTATAAGTGAACATTATAAATAACTTGGAATAATACAAAGAATAAGAATTTTTTTTAACAAAAAACCCCCACAACTCAACACCTTTACATTATCCCCTAAAACCCTTGCTGCAAAGCTATTTTTAAAACATCTGACTTAGGTCGCTAACACGTTACATGGGAGGCTGCGAAACCTCAGTGAATGGCTCTCTTCTCGCGGGAATTAGTGCACATAGGAATGCGCTATCCCGCTTTTAGAACGCTCATGCATGACCAGGTCTCCCCAATGTAGCGGAGTTCTCATGGGAGAAACGCTGGACAATTATGTCAAAGAACAAAAAGGTCAAGCTAGAAAATTATATGGGGAAAAACCCCAACCACCCAGCAACAAATTTTTCCGATTCCAAAATTCTGATCCAGAACCTCCTTTTGAAAGGGGAGCAGGGAGTGTCATCTACGCGCTGACCTCCATACCGTGAGACTGATTTCCCCCCTAGTACCTCTGGTAGACAGAAATTACACGTTGCATCACAAACATGGGACAGCTTGTGTTACAAAACTATATTTTCTAGCTCGTGCCATACTAAGGGACCAACGTGATAAACTGAAAGTGTTTAAAAGGGAAAGAAAAATTGACTCTTCGTCCTTTATTCATACTGCGAATATGGAACTCCCTCCCCTTCTACGTCAGTTTAAACCCAAAGCCTGTCCATCTTCAGGACACAATGTAAGAGCTTGGGCAGGTGTTTGGCAGAAGCAGGGATAAAGTTGGACAGGGGTGGGTTTAAGGGGATTTTTAATGGATTGTAAAGCCACCCTAAGCTTTTATGGGAAGGATGGCATATACATTCAAATAAATAAAATAAACACACAAACATACAGACACATACACACCGTGGGTGTTATTAATACATAACTGGATAAATGGTGACAAAACAAACATCTTTCCGCTATTATCCAAGTCTACTATCTAATTCAGATTGGTTCTCCATGCTAAATTGAACAAAGAATTATGCTTGTGTCTTAGATTGATTTATTACTCTAAGCTCTACTCATCACACAACGAGGTGATTATGAGGCTTTAGGAGGGTGTGAGGTGTAGATGACCTACAGATGACATTGGAAGGACCTTGGAAGCTTCCAGACACACCGTACTACGTGTTATACTGCTGGCAGAACCACAGAAAAAACGTCAGGGTTATTGGCAACTGACAGGACCAGTATTGAGGCATTAGTCATGGAGACCCAACTGCACTGGGCTGGTCGTGAATAATGGATGCAGGAATCTAGGCTCCCAAAACTGCTGCTTTTCCTCCAACGTGGCACCAGTCAGAGAAATATCAATGGTCAAGATACAAAGACCTCCTTAAAGCCCATATGAAGCAGCATGGCATTAGCACCGATAAATGGGAGAAACTAGCCTCCAACTGTACTACATGGAGAGACTCTCCACTTTTGTACAAAACCAACTCCACAAAGGCAGAGAACCACCAACAGTGGAAAGATGGTGTTGATGCCCCACCATCGCTGGATTCACACCATTCCCAAGACATCCATGGATAAAGCTGCTGATTGAGGATCAGGCTCGTAAGCCATCTAAAGACCCTACAGCATGTTCTGTAGCTCTCACCGTTCATGATACTGGTCTCCTGGAAAGTCTATCATACCTGTTGAGCAAGGGATTGCCAAGAGGAAGAAGGGGAGGCAATTATTTGGAATCACCATAACTGGATTTTCTGCATCTTCCCCATTTCCACCAATGGGGAAAACGCAGGTAATACAGGTCCCAGAGCATAAAGGCTGAGAGGAACGAGAATTGGGAATGTTTGCTTTTAGAGTATTTGTTTAATAAGGCCAAACAAGAAGAGGGATGGGATTACTGAACCTTTATTTGCTGTCTTGAATTGCTGGAAACAAGATGCAGGCTTTTCAAACTGTCATTTATCAACCACTGCCAGCCATCTGCGGAGACAGAATGCAGATTCCATTTACCTTGAGTTCTTCAGAATCCTGGCCTCTATTTTGAGGGAAGGAGGATTGTGCATTATTTCTTCTTAACTCTTACCGAGCTACACTGAATTAAGCAGAAATCCTTAAAATTAAACTACTCTTTACAAAAGAATTCCCACCATGGATGGTTTTAAATTGTGGTTTCCAGGAACTTTAGAGGCAACTTTTTCTATGAAGAGTGGCTTCATCAGGGTGACAAAAGGAAACATGGGTTTGTTGTCTGTGTATTTTTGGTTTGGTTTTTTTAAATTCAATTGCTCCGTGCATTATCTTTGGTTACAATTTCCTTTCTCTTTCAAGATTTGTAAAAGCTGCCCCAAACTATTCATGTTTCACTGTCACGATTCTGAGACTATTCTTGGACAACACAAATTGTTAGTATTACATAACCTTAAATGACTTCGTTTCTGTGATAGGATAATGATAGTGATGTACATACCGATTATAGGATCATCTCTAAAAGGCAGTTTTGAAAGTGACACCTTTTCAATTAACGTGCACACTGGGGGGGAAATTAAAAAAAATAAATCATTATATCATTTCTGAAAACAGCAAACAGTAGTAACTCGCTGGGGTCCAACCACACACACAAAAATTAAAACAGCTTAGCTATCAGGAGGGACGGACGGACTGTGTGGGCCCCCAACCATGGTGGGCCCCAGGACGCATGTCCCGTCTGTCCCTACGATAGCTACGCCCCTGCTTAAACTGCATTGCTACCAGTACTGATAGAGCACAACACAGTCTAAATGATGATGATTAGTATTATTATTGGAAACCAA
Source organism: Sphenodon punctatus (assembly GCA_003113815.1). Classification (NCBI taxonomy): domain Eukaryota; kingdom Metazoa; phylum Chordata; class Lepidosauria; order Sphenodontia; family Sphenodontidae; genus Sphenodon; species Sphenodon punctatus. The sequence goes on from QEPC01011341.1 coordinate 4,503,949, forward strand.
AAAGAAGGAAATGGTTCCTATAAAAATGTTCACCATCATCACCGCTTTGGGGACATGCTTTACTGTACATCCGAAGTTCCCATCCAATAACTTCTCTGTCCGGCATTTGTAAGCTGGCCATGAGGATCATTACCAACAAAGCTGACTACTGAATGCAAATGAGGTGACAACAGAGGCAGGCCCATACCCCATTGGAACGTGGCTACAAAACAGAAAATGATACGGAAGCCCAGAGAATGCCAATCAGCCTCTGGACTTCACCTTGGTGGCCTGTGAAAAAGCCTTTCATTCTGCCTGTTCGGTAGCCTGTACTCCAAGCGCAACAGATGCAAGGCACACCTGCTGGCTATTGTTAAGCTGCTGACAAACAGCTACACAGCTGCAAGAGCCTGGATCAAAGTCAGATTGATGGAACACGACTGAAAGGGGAGTTCAGCGCTGTGACATTATATTGCACTTCAGGATGCTGATGATACAACTATATATCCCTTGCCCCATGAGTCCCGTAAGCTTGGGCCTATGCTCTGGAGGAATGTCTGAATGACACAGCCAGCTGGATGCATCAGAGTTCTCTCGTGTTCCAACAGGGGAAGTCTGTTGGCAGGGAGGGTTAGCCGATAGGAGGATGCCCTCGCCTCCCCGCATGTTGCTGGGGTCCAGGTGGAGGTTGTGGGCCGGGTAAGAAACCGGGGTGTCATTTTCGAACACACACTGTCCATGAAACTCGGGTATTGGACGTGGTTGGAAACGTTTTTTCCAGCTGTGCAATCTGCATAAGTTAACATCTGTACTTATCCCAGCCTGACCTTGCCACAGTGACCCATGCCTTGGGGAACACAAGGCTTGATTTCTGTAACTCCCTCTTCTACAGGCTGCCAGTGGTGCTTATCCATCACTTGCAGCTTGTTCAGAATTCAGCAGCATGATTGGTTTGGGCACCCGTGATCCTATGACATCCCCCCCCCCCAGCGTTCTCTGCCTTGGCTGCCTGTGGAGTGACGGATTGAACTTAAAATTGCGCTGCTAGTTTCCAAGAACAGTGACCACAAAGATGAATATTACAAAGGTCAAAAGGTTAGTGTAGAATTTGCTACAGTAGATGAGCTATTTGAGTCAAGTAGAACCAGCACCCACCAAGTCCCGTGCGCCATGGAACCTACCTGCCGGTCTCATGAGTTCTCCACCTAGCCCCCTAGAAAGCAAAACCAGAAAGGATAGTTGGGATACTTACAACAACAGAGGAAGCTTTTAGATGTGAGCCAATTCATGACATTCTTTAACACTCAAAATCTTTCCAAGGCCGAGTCCGTAACCTCTCCAGGGTGACAGGGCAATCAGAGTGCAGAAGCATCCACTACTGTTCACTTCCCAGTTATTTATACACAACCTTACAGTACTATTCAGGCATATATATTTTTTAGCTATGTTATCTCCAGGGACTGGTTTTCCTATTGGCAACAATGGGAGAAACACAGCAAACTTGGGTCCCAGATTATTTCTAATTCCTCAAATCCATGCTTCTCTCCAACTACCCGCACTCATACCATTAGGGCTTACACCCTAGGATTCTTCAGTCACCAAATCTCTGCTGCCATCCTGAAGTCTCTCTAGCTGAGAAGCAATGGTCTGAAAAGATTCGTCTTTTTGCACTAGAGGAAAGCTCAGAACCACCAAATATCTTGGCACAGAAGGCAAAATGTTAGAAGTTTAAGTACTTCTGTTTGCTTCTGTGCGAGGTGGATTTGGGGGGAGATTTACACTTTGCCACTCAGCAATTACAATCCCATCTAGAGTGTGGATCCCGCAGAGCAACACTAAGGCCACATTCACACCAGCAGCGCACAGATTTTGGCTCCCGCGAGGCAAAATCTGCGCAGTTTGGTTGGTATGAAAGCCCACCCCAGTCCGGCGCAGCTTTGCCGGAGATCACCGGGAAGAGTACAGATCACAGTCTGCGCAGATTTTGGCTCCCGCAGTTTCTCCCGGAGCCAAAATCTGCGCAGGGCCGGTCACCACTGCAGGTGTGAATGTGATCTCAGATTCCATTCCTTAATTTCTTTTAAGGTCATTCTGTAGGATTGGGTAGGATTTAAGGCGCATGGGGAGGGGTTAGGGCAGGAGAGAAAGCAAGCTGGTTGTTGGAGATGGTGATTACGGTGACTGAATTTGATCTCTAAGGTCTAAAGCAAGCACTTTAACGAAAGCGGTTACACTTATATATAAAACAAGGGGGAAATGTTGTGCTCGGGCAGGTGGTAGATTAATGCTCCGAGTCTAGGAGCACAGGGGACTGAGTGTTTTATGCAAGGCCACCAAGTGAAAACCTAAGCTATACAGTGTAATCAAGAAATGAAAAAGAAAAACAGAAAAGCGGTTATAGGACACCGATTTTCTAACCATCTCCACACCATTAGAAATGCCCTTTCCAGCATTGTGTAAGTTAACATGAATCCTTGGAAGCAACGTCATCACTGGATGTAAAAGAATTTGGAATTATGGAACTTGGAAGAGCAACCTTTCTGCACAACTCAAACATTTCTTCCCACTACGTTTCTATGCCTCAGAGTCTTGGATGCATGCAGAGAGGCAAACCTGCCCTCAAACCACTGAGATTACTACAAATGAGGCAAGCTCTTTATTCTTACCCTGGTACCTGTTGATACCTGTAGCCTGCCTTAGTTTCTGACACGGCTGAAATATCCTAGACTTTCGACTGACGGTGCAGAATGTTTCACAGCACTAGATGGGAGGGAGACTGGGATATTTTCTAGGATGCAACAGGGCCGGCTTAGGGTTTTTCCACCATTGCAACCCAGAGAGTAAGGCATACTGCTATTTCAACTCGTTCCAGAGAGGCTGTCCTTAATCAGGTAGTTGTTAAAATTAGGCAGATAATTTTTAATTGTGTAAGTTTGATGCAGCAACAGCCATACATATTACTAAACACATATGGAATAACACCAACCCAACAAAAGTCAATTAAAATGGGAAGTTCTGTGCCTTTTCTGCAACTCTGAAATGCAATCTCATCTGCTTCTAATCACATGAATGAGTTTCTCTCTCGTCAAGGCACTAAGATCAAAGCAGCACTCAGCATGGCAGTACGTGCAGCAGCTGACTCACAAAGAGTGGGAGTTGGTGCTAATAAGCTCTACACTTATGGCATAATCAGGGCTCGGTAAAACCTTGAAGGCCTAAGAAAGCCAATTTTTGCCATAGCAAAAAAAGTCCAGAGGCAATAGTTCAGAAGCACTTGCATCAATGCCCTGGAATGCCAACTGGACTGCGGGCCTGGGATTCCCCACTCCTCATCTACAGAAACAGCGTCGGCAGGAGATAACGGAGGAATGGGTAAGGAACCAGAGGCAATCTTCTGCCATTTGTGGCTGAATCTTGGAGCCCACACCTGTCCGCCCACATCCTTGCTGCACTTGGAGTGGCTGCTGGCCACCATTGGGGGCCGTGAAGGATATTTTTACAGGCACACCTGACTGGCATGGGGTCTGCCTGGTCGTCCCGGGGAGGTAGGGGGCAGCGAAAGTCACCCAAGGTAAGATGCGAGCCCGGGTGGCCTGCTGCTCTTATGCTCCAGGGGCACCATGTTGCTGTCCCCCCATCCCAAGACACGTGGCTTGGGGCAGCGGGGGGAAAAGGGGGAGGTGGCATGGGCTAGTTTAGTCTCAGAATGGGCTGGTACCAGTGTCTGTAACAGGCCGCCCTCACAGACACTTGAGGGTGTCTCTGCAGGACCCACGATGGCTGGGGGAAACGGTCTCCCACGTTTATGGATAACATTTAATAAATTCATGCACAATTTTGTATCCCTGTCTTCTTCCGGGGTGTGGAGACAATCTTAAAACGCAACGTTCCCCTTAAGTGTGTAGGGTTTATGTTTGGTTGGTTGGTCTTTTTTTAAAAAAAGATCCACAAATAAAAATCAGGCCAGTAGAAATCAAAAGGGTGGCATGAATACACAAATGCCCAACTATCCATAATGCAAATCAATGCAATGCATTTAAAAGGTCACTCTTACAAAAGTAGCCTTTAAAAATAAATAAATTAAAAGCTGAGAATGATCGAGTGACTGATTTGAAACAAATAAAAGGAAGCCCTTTTTCCCTCGGCGTACAATGGATTTGTGGGGCTCGCTGCCAGAGGAGCCGACAGTGTCACTGGGATTTTAAAAGGCTTGGTTAAGTTCTTAGAGGATAAATCCGTAAATGGCTATTTGTCAAGTAGGTTTGGGGGGGGATGTAGCCTCTGACCTTCGGGGGCTGGGAGTGAGGGGCAGGGAATGGGTCATTTTGGAGGCCTCCACATGAGCGGCGGATCCACGCATGCCCCGTGCCGGGCAATCCAAGCTGCCCCACTTCAGGGCAGGAAGCCGGACAGTCACTCCCCCCGTCCCTTCACACACACCCCAGTAGGGCAGCCAGGCTTGCCGAAGTGCTGGCCACACAAGCAGGCGGCTGGCCCTGCCCCAGCCTCGGCCCGCATGCTATCCTGTCCCCCCAGCCATGACGTGGCCACGCGGGACTGCAGCTAGCGCCCGCTGCTCAGAGCCGCCGCAGCACGGCGGTGTGCTACCGCCCCTCCTCAGCCTTTTCCGGAGGATGCAGTGTGTCGCAGTCAGCTGTTTGCCCCACGGCCGCCAGGCACACGACGCACTGCATCGCGTGGTTAGGCTGCCTTGCCCAAGGCATGGTAATAGCATCGCGTGGCTGTGCCCGTTACTATGACCTGCGGGCACGCCTCCAAAGCAGCCAGAGGTGGCCAATGTTGAGAGACAGGATGCTGGGCTCACTCTGATTATGTTCTTAATATTAGTAAGGACCTTCATAGATATCCAAATGCAAGCTCATAGCGGATGTTGTGACGATGGACTTTACAGCACTCATGACTTATACATTGACACTGCGCAAGTCTAACTCTTTGCACTTTACATCACTGCTTGGCTGGCCGGCGTGGGTTCACCATCAAACTACCTTACACAAAGGGGTGAAATTCATCTGGAAGTTTTTGTTTTTTTTAAAACCATCCACTTTTTGAAGATGTATTTTGTCACATCGCATTAAAAGAACTTTTATTCGCATATGGAACTAAAATAATGAAAACAAAAATGATGTGCTTTTCCACCCCCGAAAAGGGTGCCATTACTTAACTGGAAACCTTTGGCGCATTCTGTGCATGAATTCCTCATCAGCAGAGCGGCTCGCCTTGCTCCATTGCCTGCTACCTCCCTAGTAACACTGAAGCCAAATTACTGGCTTATATTTATAGCCTGAACAAAAGCAGGGGGGGGGGGGGGGAATCCCATTTCCCCCCTGCCCCTAGCCGCCCCACAGAGGAGGATCTTGGGGGGGGGGGGGGGGATCCCATTTTAAGGCAAGGGGAGTGTTATTTAAAATTTGCCATCTTTTTTAATTATATATTTATTACAGCAAACTGGTGGATCAAGTTTGCTGCTAGAAGAAATATCCAAAATGTTGAATATGAACACACTTTAACAAGCATTTTATAACCCCAATAAACACAAGCTGTGCACTCTGACAAAAACAGAATCACGCCCTCACTTCATTCTGGTATTAAAGAATTTATAGCAACTAAGACAGCTCCACGTAAAGCCATTATTAACCCAGAGCATTCCTGCTAGGAACTGACGTACAAGACACAGGCTGGGCGGTGGGTCCATGTCGCCACATGGAGCTACAATGCACGTCCGGGGGAGGGGGGGGGATTGAAAGGGGCCAGGGTGCGTGTGCGCCCCTGCCCACACAGCGCCCACTCCCGCCCCTGTATGGATCATCCCAGTTTTCCCCCTGATGCTCTGTGGGTCACGGGAGCACACGCCCACCCACACCGCCTTCAGATGGAGCCTCGGGGGGTAGGGGATGGGTGGGCATGTTCTGTTTAAAAACAGTGGTAATCGAATAGCCGCTAGCTTTGGTGCAACGTTTAAAATGAACACGTAGAGCATTAGCCGGTTTCTCGATACGAGTGTGTTCTCATGAAATGGACCCTGTTTAAATTGTTCTGTAAGTAACTCTTTGTCTACACGACACAGCCAGATACACAATTCCGGATTTGCTAAGAACTGTCATCGTGGATGGGAGGTGCCTTGGCATACATTAAGAGGATGTAATCCATACATTTTAAATACTACAAGTTGGTTCATGTATCCTGCTCTCCTTAGAAGAGGCCAAATCCCGAAATCATGCTTTCGTTTTAACTCACTTTTACACATTCCGCTTCCCTGTTCTTACTGAAAAATTAAATGAGTAAGAACATAATATAAAAAGGGTGTTTTTAGACAGACGCGGAGGCAGCCTGCACCCCTGCATCTGCCGGCTTCCAGCCCCTCCTGGGCCATCTTTAGATGGACCTAGCGGATTCTCCTGGCCCACAGTCCGCCGGCACGGCTCCCCACCACTGCCACCAACTCTATGGTGTTGCCGGGACAACGGCCAGCTGGGTGTGCAGCTGCAGTGTGGGTCCGCCGAACAGGCAGACAGCAGCTCCAGGTCCAGGCTGGTGCCCCAGGTTTGCGTGGCCCGTTCTGCTGGTGCCGCCAAGGGAGCTGCCATGGGGGGGGGGAGGGACCGACCCCGCCTGCTCTGCTTCAACCTGGCAGGCTACAGACAGACCGGGGGTGAAGCTGGCTTGCGCAGCCATTCCCAGAGCTACTGTCCGTCTGCTTACACACCCAGAGAGAGCAAAAATTCCCAAAAGGTTCATTTTGGCACCAAAAAAAAGAGAAAACCATATTGAACTTCTTCTGCAGCACATTTTGGGCAATCAGAAAGGATGCAAAGAATTATGCTATGAATTAACCCGAAACAAACGTTTCAATAGGTTAGCATTCCGTAGCGGCTGGCAGATTACATGCAAGCGCGCCTCAGCTATTACATAGTGAGAGAATTTGAAAGCTGCTAAAATCGGAAACTGGGTGGGGATTTTATTTATTTATTTAATAGATTTATATGCCGCCCCTGCCATGACCTTAACCACAGTCGCCTTCTGGCCGAAACCGTATTTGCTACGGCTCGGGCTGACCAGGACATGGCGTCCATGGTGGCGTCAGCCAAGAAAGCTGTGGCCAGGGAGATACGTGACGACAGCACCGTGGCGCTCCTTTCTGGGATCTCGGGATTCGGAGCCCCCTGCATCCACGCGAGTAAGGCTCGCGCCACGTAAGAGGCCACAATATTGATGTTTAGTGCTGAGGCTGAGGAGTCCAGGGCCCGCCCAAATCCAGAGCCCTATCGCTGGAAACTTTGGGGTAACAATCCCCCTCGGTTGGGAAAACCGTGTGTCTCGCTAGTGAGACAGCCGCTGCGTCCACCTTGGGGAGCTTAAAGAGCGGCTCCTTCTTCCGAGAAAAGGCATCAAGATTGCCCTGAGACCTGTTCGTTCGGTGGGCTTTGCCAGGGCACTTCCATTCCTGCAGCACTCATTTTCCCAAGGATTTGTCCAGTGGCATTCCTGTGTCTCTGCCATGGACCGAAGGGATATACTCCCTCTCTTCCTCCTCCTGGGAGTCGGACGAGTCCCTTTTCACTGGTCTCTCCTGTAGCTGCAGGGTTTTCGTCACCTGAGCTAAGAGCTAGTCTCTGTAACTGAGAGGAAACTGTCTGTCCTTTTCTCGGGGGTCAGACAAAAACTCCTGAGGGGCCTTCCCTTCTGATCCAGAGCCCTCGTGCTCGGAAACCTGGTCCGAGTCTGAGGAAACCAGAGTCTGGGTTCCTGCTCTGGGTCTTTTCTGCTGGATTTCACTTGAGCGCTCCTCAGAAGACTGTGAGGAGGCCAGAAGGCGGGCTGCAGCGCCACCTTGTCGAGGTTTTGTCTCCCTTTTCCCCGCCTTGTTAGAGCTGTTGGGGGGGCTCGGGCGGGAGATCTAGACCCAGGGGAGGCCTCTTACGCTTCCCCTGAACCTCACACGGTCTGTCCAGAGACTGCAGGACTTTTCCCATAGCGTCAGCCAGGGCCAACATGGAGGGTATTTGCGTGTCTGGGGGTGCTGCCTGACTTTCTGTGGATTCCTCCATCCCGCTGGCTCCGGGGTCGACTGCAGCGCCCAGGGGGGCTGGTGGGGGGAGGAGAGGTCTTCTCCTCCACTTGTGCAGACTCAAACAAACCCCTCCGGGTCTGACCCTCCCCGGCGCTGAGGGAGGCGGCCGGATTTCCCCCAGAGGCTCCCTGCAGGAGGAACGAGCTCTCTCCAGCGGAGCTGTCCCCGGGCGGGGGGAGGAGCGGCTGGCTGGAAAAGCAGCTGCTGGGAGGGGAAAACCTCCAGACAGAGCGCAAAAACAGCTTTAGTTCCGCCCCCCGGTTCCCCCGCTCCCAGGCGCCGCGCGAGGGAGCTGGCCGGGACTCTCAAAGAGCGCTTGCCAGACTGTACTGGTTCTGCGCTGTCCCCCAAGGCCCCGCCTGCCCGCCGACAAACACCACCCTTCTCAGGGCTTGGCGATTCCGTCTAGTCAAAGAGAAAAAAAGAAAAGAAAAATACTTTGTCTATCCGAATGCGGGAGAAATAAAAATCCTGCTCCTTTCAGTCAGAAGACAAACTGAGATGGTTGGGTAGCTCCGGCGCGCAGGCGCACAAGCAAAGGCTGTTTTTCTTCTGCCTCCTGTCGGTCACCCACAGAGCTACCCGTGCGGAGGATTGACCGGAGGCAGGGGAGGAAGAAATCCACTACAAAACCAAGCAAGTCTTTCACCTCCATCAACCTCAGGCCTCCCGTATCCTACCCCGACACTGCATCCCCTACTGTTCTTGCCACTTTCCAATTGACAATGGCAGCACAACATGCGCTGAGCTGAGTTCGGTCTCAGCATTGCCCATCAGGCGGGTAGGAAGCCCATGCACCATGCCGTGGGTAGCGTCAATAAGAACTTGCAATTTGCACTCCAGCGGCCAGTGCTGCACTGAGGTTCTTGGTTACATCAGAACTTAGTCAATGGTGGTCACATATTTAAGTAGCCAAATATCCATTTTTCACTGGCGCTGAAGAAAAGCCAGTGCCTCAACTGGAAAATAAATGCTTTGGTTTTAAATTCCTTACCTGTACAGCTGACGGCGGCAAAGCTGTAATGAAATAGTTGAAGATAGTTGTTAATTCAAACATTCTACCCAGGCACCGAGCGATTCCTATAGGAGAACATCTATCTTGTAACAAAATCATCCTTTAGAACTATGGTGCCCAAAGGAAGCATTTTACCCTTTCACAGTGTAAGATACAATTATATTTGTAAGAGTCATTGTAGTTATTACAGTAATGCCCATGAGAGTCAGTTCAATAAACCCCCTTACCCAATGGCTATACTCTACAAAAAACACTCCCTATAATCTAGCAGCTTCTCTCTGTACCTTGAGAGCAAAGTGCTTTTTTTTGTCCTGCATTAGTTTCTCAGAGTTTGGCCCTAGCTAAGTGAAGAACTGCCGCTGCTCTGTTCGAGAGAGGAAAGAGAATATGTTCTAGAAGCAGCGCATTCATTTAGGGGTTCAGAAGAACATTTCTAATATTCAAAACGATGAACAAGATCCCAGACGTAGCAATTTATTACTTTCTGCGGTTGAATGATACCAGAGATGCAAAAACTAAAGAAATTAGGAGGGACGGGTTCCTTTCAGCTTCCCACACACCCCTCTGATGCTGCCTTCAAAATTTGCCTCTGGTTCAAATAATAAAAATCCATGTCCCCTCAACTGCCCTGTACACACACGCGCACACACACTTTTTAGCAAAGTCTGCACCCATGAATGACAGGCTTGTGCTAGAAAATGGCATTACCGGAGATTTACTGGAATTCTGTACAAATATTGCTAGCTTCTCCTAGGAGAAGTTTGGCTGCTTGTCAGAGACAGGACGCTGGGATAGATTGAAACATTGGTATGAGTGACCCAGCATGGCATTCACTATGTTCTTAAGGGAAAGACAGCCTGTGGCTGACAACATTGCTATATATTAAGATCAATGAAAGACAATTTCTCATGTTCTTAGTGGAACAAAGGGAAATTTCCCTCAACTGTGGAGAGTTGTATTTGCCCTGTTCCCGGCATAGTGAAGCAAGACATCCTTTCCGATCCGAAGAGAAATCAGAAGTTGCAAAGTTCCTTCCCCCCCCCCCCCTTCTTTTAAAATAAAACTTCTAAATAAATAGACTTGATATTCAAAATGCAGCAAGATGCTGTAGGGTACAACAGATTGGTCACAAACCTCCTCGTGGATATGCTTGAGTCCTTCCAAAGTTTTTTCATCTAAATAATACGTAACCGGCCTGCAAAGTAACAAAGGAGTTTAGGCCCAAACACAGGTCGCTCTTGACCCTCCATTAAGAAAGAGTCACTTCTATAGACGCAGGCTCGCTTTGTCCTCCACACTCTCAGTGGATTTCAAACACACACGGCTTTACAGTGCTTGTGAAAATTGATTTCATTTCATCTGCCCTGGTGCTTGTGTTATAAAATACGGAGAAGAGTGACTCCCAATCTCTCTTCTCTAAACTGTTCATTTCCCACGTATTCTCAACATAACCCCTCCAATCCATCCATCTTCACCCTTTCTCTCATGCTGCTGCCCCTTTTGCCTGGAACGCCCTCCCTGAACACTACAACTTCCCTTCCTCCTTCCCTAGCTACGAATTCCTCCAAAAAACCTACCTCTTTCATCTATCTCCTCGCCCCCATCAAGTCTTTGTTTATACCTGTCTATCCTCAGGATCCCACCCCCTCTTCCTCTGTAAGCAAGGCCAGTGTGTGGACCTGCAACCGCTCAACTTTGTGAAGGTCTCCCTATGAGCTCCTCCCTTTTGACGCCCATTCCCTTGTCCATTCCAGTGTGTAGGCTCCTCAGGACAGGGAGCTGTTCCCTTTCCCAACCGTTGAACACCAGGAACATTTCTGGAACGCTCTACATATGGATTATCTATCTATGGCAAATCATACATAACTGTCAATGGTTTTAGGGTCAAACATTACCAAAGAGAATCACCTAGCCTAATCTTGCGCTAGACTAAACTTAGACCGCATTCACACCAGCACCAGCTGGCCAGTCCGTGCAGGTTTTGGCTCCGGGAGAGAATCCGGAAGCCAGAATATGCACGGGGTTCGGCCGGTGCAAAAGCTCCCTTCGCGGCTTTGACAGGAAACACCTCAAAGAGTACAGAGCTGGATTTCCCTGCTCTGCGCTCTTCCAGGTAATTGCTGGCAAAGCTGCACAGGGGTGCTTTCACACCAACCAAACCACGCACATATTCTGGCTTCCTGGTTCTCTCCCGGAGCCAAAATCTGCACGGACCTGCCGGCTGCTGAAGGTGTGAATGTGGTCTGTCTGTCTATGAAGACTGCTCTTCTGGAACATAAGGGAACTATACCTAAATCCAAAGAAAACAGCAAAGAAGATGCTTCATTAATATAGTGAAAGCCCCGAATACTGAGGTCTTAATCTGCTCTTCTGACAAAGCCCTTTGTATTCCCCGTTGAGTGAGACAGTAACTTGTCTCCCTCCCAGGATGACTCACAAATACAGGTCGGAGGTGTGTATCTTAACCAAGTTAAATAAAAAGGGCTTTGCCGTACTGCTAAAAACAAACAGAAACTTCAGTTGAAGGAGAAGCTCCCTAAGTATGCACTTTCCATAATTATAATGGGGCGGTTTTAAAATAGATTGACATAAAAGGCGCTAGAGGACATTTAATCTCGTCTTTATACCTGCCGTTTGTGCCTGCCAGTTTGTACAATGAATGGGAGAGCTGCGCGCAGGCCAGAATTGCCCCGTGGCGGGCATGGAGGTCAGTGCCCAGCGCAGATGGCAGCAGCTTTGGCAAAACTGCAAGAGGGGAAAACACATATAGAATTTCATATTGAATTATTACATGTAAACATATCTGTCTAAAAATTAACACGGTGGAATCATTTGTGGAAAACTCACCTTCTCCACAGTCGTATCATGGAGCTGCAGAGCACTATCCAATAACCTTATAAAATCCCTTTTTACTATGAAACCTTGTTAAAATGCTTGATATCCAGCATTCAAAGGAATAGACAGACTTCACCAATATGAAATTTCCCCTTTCAAGCATGAAGTAATTAAAATGGTTTCACAACCCAAATGTGAAACTGCAATACATCCACCCGTTACTCTGAGTAGGCCCAGGGCTACTCTGGATAAGTCGTTGGCAGACTCTGGCCTTTGTTGAGGGGATGGAGCCAAAACCCTTTTCCCTCCCAGAAGCCACAAGCTCAAAGACTGCACAGGGTTGTGGGGGCTTAACAGATCTGCTCAGGAAGAAGGAAGTCCAGATCATGAATCCCGTTTCCTGAGTGCACGATCTCATCTCTGCTCACTTACTCGGAGCTCAATTTTTTTTCAGGAGCCAGAAAGGGGGAGCACATAAAAAAATAACCACTGGTCAGATGTGGCCACAGGCCTGAGATCCTCCCACCCCCACCCCCCCAGTCACCTTAGTCTGTTACCAGGGCCGGCCCCAGGGTTTGTAACCCAAGCGGAGCTGCGGTTCCTCTGCTTGCTCCACTTTCAGCCAGTTGCTGCCCCCAGGCAACAGCAGTTGTGGGTGCCAGCCTAGAGCATCAGGTGATTCGCCCACACCGCTACAGTACGGGAATGGGGCGCGTGGACAGACCGCAGGCAGCTGCCTCCACATCCATCTGTTTCCACCCATTGTGTTTGTTTTAGATCGGGGGGGGCTGGATGGTATTTCACTAGATGTTGAGAAGCTATGAAACAGGCCGCCCTATCGAGGTAAAGGTATTACTACTCACCCTCGTTTGTCATGTGCTCCGGGGCTTGTGGCGTGAGGTTATGCAGTGCCTTGGTGGCCAGTTCTCGAATGGCACTAGATGGATTGAACAAAGTGTGTTTAGGAAATCGCTGCAGATGACACCAGGGCCAGCTACTGGGAGTTGCTCTCTTTCTTTCCAATGACAATGCATTTAGACATGATGGCCTCAATCCTACGGTCACAGCTTCACAGACAAACCACACGCAGCAGGGACTCCGCAGAACTCCACAGGGGCACAGGAATCCACAGCCATGAACTTTCTGCAATTTAACACTCCGCCTGGCTGTCCAGGTGGCCGCTGTGGCGAGGGGCACCTTTTGCCAGTTACATCTGGTACAGCGGCTTTGGCCGTACATTTCGGACTCCAACCTAGCCACCATCATCCATACCGCAAGACTAGACTATTGTAAAGCGTTCTACGTGGGGCTACTGGGCTTTGGGGTGAATTATTTTCCTTTTGATTTCTGTGACCTTTTTGTACATTGCTTTTATATTTATTGTTAATTGTTATATACAGTTTGTTATATAACAATCCTTTTTGTTGACGTTGCTTTTACTGTAAGCTGCCCCAAGCTGCCAGTCAGGAGGGGGACAGGGTACAAATTGTAGTATATATAAGATGCCCCCACCATTTCTGTAAGCAGTCAGATTTTGGTGTTTGCCTCATACAAAAATGTATTTTGCCTATTCCCTAGAGGACTGCAAATGCTTGGGGCTTAAAGCCCTGACTACTGGGAGTTGGGAGTGGTTAGCAGGAGATGTACTTCTCTTGAGCTACAGGAGCTGGCCACTGTCGGAAGCAGAATGATGGGTTAGCTGGACCGCTGGTCAGACCCAGGATAGTCCTTCTACGTTCTTACTAACCTTCCTGGGACTCTCTTCAGTTGGATACTAATATTGCACATTAGCCTCTACGCCAGGGTTAATTTCAGGGTGGGACAGAAAAATTTTTCTAAAACAAACAACATTATTTTCTGGGCAAATGTTAGATTTGCATAATTTACATAAAAATTAACATTTATTTATTTAAATTGATTAGCCTGCCCTCTCCCAAAGGCTCATGGAAGGTTGCAGTGAACGGCCGGTTACAGTACGGCCTGGAAGGGGAGGGGAAAGTGAGACTCAAATCTCTATTCTGGCCGCTCGGGCTAAGCTGGGTGTGTGTGTGTGTGCAAGTGGTTAGGAGTCACAGGAGCGGGCTCTGCAGGACACATTTGGCCCCTGGGCCCACTACTGAGCAATACGGCTCTACAGTGTGAAATGACATGGTAAAACGAAGAGAGAGAGAGGAACAGCCCTTAAACTGAACCGCATACAATTATGCGACACGGGTACAGTGTGAAAACATTTTGAGGAGATGAAAAGACCAAGCTTTGTTTATATTGGTATTATTCAGGAAGAGCTATTTCTAGATCCATAGCAGAACACAGGTTTGGTACACTTTCTTTTCTGAAAGGGCACCAACTAGAAATAAAAGGCAACTTTATGGGTATCAACTGCCTTTAATCCCCATCTAATTGAAAGACATAACTAATTTGATTTTAGGCGTACAGGTGCCTCGATTATTTTGATTGCTATTCTGTTTAACTCTTGTTTTAAAAGAAGATGGGGGGGAAAACCCTGAAAATCCTCCTACTAGGAATGTTTCGCAGTTCTGGTACTGGGAATAGTAGGAAAGCCATTCCTTAGTGCATAATCTCCTTAATCATCTCCATATTCGAAACAAAGACATTGCTGGCTTTCATCGGATATGGCCTTTCCCCAACCACCCAGTGGCCCCTCACCGGACAGCCGGCAGCTAAATCTTGGCTATGCATGAACACAGCTGACGGATGAAAAAGATGGTGAGAGGAACAAACATAGCAGCATGGGAAGGCAGCACATGAGGGCGCATCTCAGAAGCGACCAGGGACCAAGTTTCGCAAGCAGCAATAATAATTTATAAGACGGTATCATCATTTTTTGTTTGTTTTTGCAACACTGGTTGTAATTATGTTATCTTCATGCATGAAGCCTACTTAATTAAAAATAATTATACGGCGGCGATGTTTACCCTCAGTTAGACTGTGTCTCCCAGAGTTGGTACGGATGAGTGTCATCTCCCAAAAGCAAATACTGGGGGGGAATTAAGAACTAGAAACAAACAGGCTTGAAGTCAAGGTCTGATAAGAGAAATAGTTGCCATAAGCCGTTCCACACCCCAGTTCAATAGTTAGCAGAGCAGTTCTAAAAGGGAACCTGTTCTCATTTGGACAAAGTTGCCACCCATTTCCGAGATTACAAAGGAACACAAATCTACGCACGCTGCTCACAAGAGTTTGTAGGTGGCATTTTAAATTTTTTTTTAATTTATCTGCCATAAAATGAGGAAACAAAATGATGATAATCCTAAAACTGCTCCCTCTGGAGTTGAAGCCAATGAAACTACTCCAAAAGGAAGCAGTTTCAGGATTGTGGCCAAGGACTAAAATGCAAGATTAATCCGTCAGTGCCTGATTCCAGAGAACGTTCCTACTAAGACGGCACTTAGACGTGGCCATACAAGAGACGGCATTAAGCCCTTGCTTAAACGCTTTCCGGAACTGGGGCTGTAATTATTATTTGATCCATCCATAGCACGACAGACCTAATGGAGTTCCCGCAATGCTAATGTAAACAATAATACTTTAGTAAGCACCAACCACCGCCATTACTCATGCTCAAAAGGCCTACAGCTAAAAAAAGAACACAGGAAAAACAGATCAGTTGGACTTCCAATGATTAGCATAGCCAGACATTTAGAACTTACCCATCCCAGTGGTTGATCTTCACAGTAACCAGGTGGTCAATCATTGATTGCGTATACTCAGGAAAACCAGCAATGTACACACTGGGGGTAGGAGGGAAAAAACAGATCTCCATTATTTGCAAACCGAATTAGTGAACATGTCTCTAAGTGTCGTCATATTGGCTCAGTCCAACGGTCCACAGAGTCCAACATCTTGTCTCCAACATTGGCCAAGGTTGGCTGCTTCAGAGACGTTCACCACTTCGCCTACTCACCCCCAGTCCCCCAACAATCAATCACAGATCTCATTCCCTGATCATCTTTATTAGCTACTGATCGACCTATCTTCTCAGAAGTTACCCAGCCCATTCTGGATCCCCGTTACGCTCTTGGCTTTCCCAACTAGAGCGGAAATGGGTTGCACACTTGCTGCGGGCTGGTAATATCCACAATTTAGAGGAGTCTGTCAGGTGCCCAGTCATTACTACAGTACCAAGTTGGACCCCCAGTGACCCGAAAATAACAGATATTACCATTATCGATTTACCGTTTTACCCACTGGAAAAACAGTACCGGAAGCTGAAAAATTGGCACCGAAGTTGGGAAACTGGATAGCCTGTCCGGTACTAATCTGATACCTATTGGTACCCAATGTTACTGGGTTGGGTACTGTAATTTCAATGGGTATGCCTGGTTTTTTGCAGATACTCTTTTCAGTTCTATTCCCGACGTTCTCTGGCAACACGTTCCGCACATTAACTGCACACTAGGCAGAAAAAAAAAAACTTCCTCCCTTACTCCAGAGTTAACTTCAATGGGGCTACTCTGGAGTAAGTAATCGGTGAATCGCTGTTAGCGTATGTGGTTTTAAGGATGTGCTTTTCGCTGCGTTTCTGTTCTGTGTGACGCTACCCTGAATCAGGATGAAGGGTACCTGAATGACAGTAACAGCTTAGAAGGGAAGGGAAAAAATAAATACAACCACTTCTCCTTCTGTCTCACCTGCCAGGTGCGTAGCACAGGGGAAATGGGCCCTAGGGGAGCACTCCACTCCAGTGTGTGTCTGCACTATGTACAGGGGGGGAGCTAGGGGGGAATGGGCCCTGCTGGGGCGCTCCGCTCCCCTGTGTGTCTGCACTATGTACAGGGGGGGAGCTAGGAGGGGAATGGACCCTGCTGGGGCACTCCGCTCCCCTGTGTGTCTGCACTATGTACAGGGGGGAGCTAGGAGGGGAATGGACCCTGCTGGGGCACTCCACTCCAGTGTGTGTCTGCACTATGTACAGGGGGGGAGCTAGGGGGGAATGGGCCCTGCTGGGGCACTCCACTCCAGTGTGTGTCTGCACTATGTACAGGGGGGAGCTAGGGGGGAATGGGCCCTGCTGGGGCACTCCACTCCAGTGTGTGTCTGCACTATGTACAGGGGGGAGCTAGGGGGGAATGGGCCCTGCTGGGGCACTCCACTCCAGTGTGTGTCTGCACTATGTACAGGGGGGAGCTAGGGGGGAATGGGCCCTGCTGGGGCACTCCACTCCAGTGTGTGTCTGCACTATGTACAGGGGGGAGCTAGGGGGGAATGGGCCCTGCTGGGGCACTCCACTCCAGTGTGTGTCTGCACTATGTACAGGGGGGAGCTAGGGGGGAATGGGCCCTGCTGGGGCACTCCACTCCAGTGTGTGTCTGCACTATGTACAGGGGGGAGCTAGGGGGGAATGGGCCCTGCTGGGGCACTCCACTCCAGTGTGTGTCTGCACTATGTACAGGGGGGAGCTAGGGGGGAATGGGCCCTGCTGGGGCACTCCACTCCAGTGTGTGTCTGCACTATGTACAGGGGGGGGGGGCTAGGGGGGAATGGGCCCTGCTGGGGCACTCCGCTCCAGTGTGTGTCTGCACTATGTACAGGGGGGAGCTAGGGGGGAATGGGCCCTGCTGAGGCACGCCACTCCAGTGTGTGTCTGCACTCTACATGAGTGTGGGGGCCCCCGGCCCACAGGTCCCAGGATGGCTGCACCTATCTACAGCTACATTCTGTGGTACCTAGCCCTTCGAATAGAAGAGAAGCTCACTGTGCCTACCAGAAACTGCACTTGTTAAAGTTTAAAACCAGTAGCCCAGTTTCTCTGCTGGTGTAAACTGGCCCCATTCCAGAGCCGTCAGTGGAGCAAGGAACCTGACCCACTGCATTTCCGTGCTACTGTTGTAAGAGAAGGGAGCCTTGAGAAAGACGGGTCCAGCGTAGGAGGAGGGTGTGTGCTACAGGAAAGGAGGGACTGGCGGGAGGCGTGTGGGCTGAAAGGATTATGGTTGAAAGGGACAAACATGAAGGATATTTACGAAAGGACTAACCCAAGCAGAGTGGAATATGCTCCTCTTACAAGTAACCAAAGCTGCTGTTCTGTCCTGGAGCTACGAAGCTGGCATCGCCATCTTCCCATCAGTTTTGAGATCTGGTTTGCACTTACTAAAAGCAGCAGCAGACATAAGGGCCCCCTTTTTTATTCCAATTACACTTATTAAATGTGAACGTGTTTAATAATTCTCAAGCGGCAATTGCAGAGCTCTGACCTCTCATCACGCTCTAATGAACACAGCCAAGGATACCCGACAAAAACAGAGGAGAGGGGGGACCCAAAAGCAGGTTCCATTTCTGATAATAGAGATGAGCGAGTCAGGAAGATGAAGGAGAACCTAAATTGCCCCATGGCTAGCTGTGCGAGCCCAAGATCTAGTTCTGTTCCCATTGAGTAACAGGAGAACGGGGGGGGGGGGTCTATTCAATAGGAAAGTATTGTGCATCCATTAGGGGAGACAAATCTTGAATCTTTTCATCCTAATGTGCAGTTGGAAGCCAACAGGGAAACACTGCCTGGTTCTCCCTTTCTCATTCTAGAAACCAGCTCTGAACCTTTGCACATACCCACATGCCCCGAGGGGCTATGGTTGAGCCCTCCTTTTGACTGCGATCTAGGTGGGCAGGTTCTAAACTTAATGGACTGATTTATTGGTTTGTTTTTAAAACATTAATGCAAGATGGATATCAAGGTCTAAATGACCCAACACATTCTAGCGGCGAGTCCCACATGTGACATTTTGCATCATGTTAAAAAAACCAAGAAGGTATTTCTTTCTATCATGCTTAAGTTTGATGCTTTCCCATTTCACTGAATGCCCCTTATCCTGGTATTAGGTTTATTACGTTTGCCCTCTTTAGTTTATTTCCTTGCTAAACCAAAACATTGCCTCTCTTTTCCATTTCTCCTCAAAAGAGTAGTACTTATTATTTATATAGCACAAGCAATGTACCTGGTGCTTCACAGTCATGATTACAGACAGGCCCCTGCCCCGAGGGGATTACAAATCTAGGGTGGACAAGGAAGGACAGACAAGTGGGAGGGCACGTAGGGAGAGACAGGGATATATTCATGACTTGCTGAGAAGTTGCAATTGCATGTGCTTAACTTAGGGTGCCTTTAGACAAGCACCCGCCCACACCCACCCATTATACATGTTGCAGGGCTGCAGTGGTGTCCTATGGGTGCCCTGCAACATGTATAATGGGTGGGTAGTGGATGGGGAGGTGTTTGTCTAAAAGCACCCTTAATTACAGGGAAGGATATGATGGTATCATGAGGAGAAGCAGAAGCAAGCAGTAAGAAAGGCCTGCTATGCCCCTAGCTCTTGGTGTTGTCTCCCGCACAACCTTCTCTATTTCAGCTTGATCTTTTTGACGCAGGGCAAGCAGAACTGAGCAGATGATGCTTGGTGAGTTTCTAAAATTGATTTACAAAGCGCATATGACACACTGCAATATTTCTGCAGGGATTTTGATCAAGCTGTCGAGAGCAATGCTCAGGTCTTCATTGTGAGGGGATGCAATTCATTTATAACGAAGGCCAAAACAAACATTTTGGCCCGGTTCAGATTCCGTCAGAACCGGGTGATTCGTTTGGTCCAATGGGAACCCTGACTGAATGGGGGGAGGGGGGGAGAATGGCCTTTGTGCATGCACAGAATTGTAGTTGTCACTTTGCACATGCACAAAAGCATTCACTTGCAATTTTGGTAGGCGTTCTGATTTCACATCATTTTTCCGTGAAATTTGATTGACTTCTTCAAACCAGGCCTACTGTATACTAGTCATTCAAATTATCCCTTCTAGTGGCCCTTAATCGTGCTTGCTATCAGTAAATTTCACCTGTCGTCGTGCTGCACATCAGCTGGGTCCTCTCTTCTCTAGCCCTAAATAACTTTGCCAACTGAAGAATTTTGTGCATCACTGCCCAAACCCCTTTGCAGATCATATGCTAATTTACTGAACAACACGAGACCTACTAAGGAAGCGTGCAATCTCTCCTGGTTTATTTCCAGGTCATGTCCTCCAACTGAACTACGTACACAGGCAGGAATAGGAGAATTTATAGCAAGGATTAGATTAGATTTTTATTACGCCACTGACTCTCGCCATGGCCAGGACACAGAAAAAACAAACACATAAAACAGACAGAAACATATACCAAAACGATACATATCAAATAGTCTTACTTCGACAATCAAGGTTATACGTTACAGGTGAATTAGAAGATATTTAGTTCTAATCAACTCAGCCTTGTGAGCTAAGTTAGAAAGAACAGACTGATCGATATTTTGGAACAGCCAAATCATTCTCTCACGTTCATCTAAAAACAGAAGCTTTGGGAAAAGGGGATCATTTATAACAAGGAGACAACGGATTATAAAAAATCAGCTCTGGCAAATTAAGGCTGCACCTGTTTAAATGTAGGAAAGTTAAAGGTTGAAAACTCACCTTATACTAAGGAAACAATTAACCCGGTTACCGACAGCAAAATAATCGGCTGCCGTCAGAATGTCAATGCCATGCGGAAAGGTGCCCTATGAAAATCAGAAAGCAAATTAATTGTAACAACAGACAGCATTTTTTCCATAGAATACAATTCTTTTCAAATTGTGGTGATCCAACTGCGCTTATTATGTTTAATAAGAATTATTTATGAAGGTTATATAAATTATTTACAGCTGCAATCACACTCTGGGTTCTATTCGTCAATCGGAAAATTGATCACCCCTAGGATTAATCACTATGCTCTCTGCCTAGAGACTCTTAGCACAACTCTTTGTACGCAAATCACAACCTGGAAATTCATTGGGAGTCGTACCTAATTGCTGATATGTAGGTCAGATAGCAAGCCTTCTGATCGGCTGATCCTGATACTATTACTATATTACCTGACAGCCAATATTTCCTACCTTGCAAGAGGAGACAACTGCCTTCCAAGCCATAATTAAGCAAAAATGGAAAGTAGCCAACAGCCAAGACATTCTACACCCGGCCACCCAAGCAGTAGCCATGTGATTCTGGCATGGCGCTGCAGTGTAGGAGTACAGTTTCTGGACATTTTACAGGGGGTTTGGTACACAATTCACCTAGATCCTCCACTGGAGTGTTAGAAAAATACAAAACGACCTGAAAAGTCAAACCAAAACATTTACTCCTTTCACACCTGACATTCCACTCATGTTTTGGCTACAGGCAAGAATCCGGAAGCCAAAACATGCGCGGGGATCGTCGGGTACGAACGCCCTCCCGTGCGACTTTGCTGGCAATCACCCGGTAGATTGCAGAGTTGGGGAAATCTGCTCTGCAACCTACCGGGGGATTGCCAGCGAAGTGGGGGCAGGGGGGCGTTCACACCCGACGAGTCCCACGCATGTTTTGGCTTCCAGATTCTTTCCCAAAGCCAAAACATGCGCAGAACATCAGGTGTGAAAGCAGTAATTAAGACGACATTCGGATGAACAGAGGTAAATGGAAGTAACGATTCTGATTTAATTAAATCAAAGTAACTACTCCACGTTGGTAGTATTCAAACAGTGTACACAAAAGAAACTACTGTGATTTAATTACGCTGATGTAGCTACTCCCCATTGGCAACTTTCACATTTTGACAAACGGCATAAACTGAAGCAGTACTGGGTTAATCTCCCCCCTTACTGAGATGGAATGATAACTGAAACGTGGTTGTCACCCTCACACTGATACGCGTTCGCACAAATGGTCACTTTGAAATACAAACCGAAGGGGAGTATGGACTCCTGGTTTATCAGGACTAGATACTTCCTCCTCGTCTTCCGCCTCCTGTATAACTTGGGTTTAGCATCACGTTCGTGTGAACACGTCAAGAGTAAAACGGAAGGCGGCTCAACTACACTGCATTAACAGTCTGTCAGGTCTAACAAGTCTATATGCCAAATATTAAAACTCGACCTGTTAAAGAAAATACAAATTTCCACTTTGAATAAGATCCCACCACACACAGAAGAAAATCAACTCAACGGGTCCTTTAATGAGGGAGATGGGTAGTGGGTGGGAGGAATGGGTTGGGGATAAGGTTATAGCTCCTTTTACCTGTATTTTTAGATATATTTATAATGTCCATGTTTTTATAATTGATTTTTTAAATTTTATTTTGTATGCCGCCTGAGCTGCCTTTGCGCTGGACGGTGCAGGATATTAAATAAAAATAAATAATCGGTGTGGAAAGTGGTACAGGTATTGCCAAAATACGAAGAGAGGCCAGATCCCTAAGTTATCTATCTTGGGAAGCGGATGGCGCAGCTGGCATTGCTCACCCAAGAGGAGGCCAGGATTGAACAGGAAATTCCTGTATTCACTGGGCGTCCCTGTCTATTCAGGATCCAGTGGCAGATTGCTATGAAGCAGCATATGCCAACTCGGCCATTCTCTCTACCACCTCCAGGGATCAGGCGCGGTTCTATATTTTAAAATCTACATGGAATTTTCAAAGCTACCACAACAATTAACAATGCCCAAAATGTGATTCCTCTTCAGTTCCAGAACAGGACGCACCACTAAAGCAGATTTCATTTCATTCATTTCATTTTTTATTTGTATCCCGCACTCTCTCGCCACAGGCGACTCACAACAAAATGAAACCGCTCATAGCATAAAATACAATATGGTTCGCAGGACCCATGCAGTCGTAAATCAAGAGCCGACAGCTACACTCCTTTCCTGCCTCATTCAGAAAGACATTATTGCTCCAGACAGAAAATGAACATGAAGCCACCCTCCCATTCAGAGTTAGGATGGCTGTTGCATCATACTATAAGCAGATAATGAGAGAAATTATTAGCTTCACGCCCTTTATAAAGTAACCATTCTCTTAGGCGGCAAGGAATGGTTCAGTACTCCTCCTACAGGAAGAAGGTAGGTCAGTAATCTAGTTCTGTGCCATGGTAACTCATCCTCTCAACACCTGGTGGACTTGACTCTATTAACTAGGCCCCTAATGAGTTGAAAAGGCCACATACAGTTAAAAGCATTCAGCAATGAAATCTCTTCACTGCATAAAAACCTGGGACTAAGGCCGAGATTAAACAGCTCTTCTGTTTCTGTGGAACAGTTCCACGTCACGGCAACACCATTTTGTGTATGACTGGTGCCATTTTTGCAGATGCACAATATGGTAATTTTGTTCCCCGATCATTGCAGCGAATGAAAATCGGAACCACTCAATTATCACTAGAAAGGATAGAGCTGACCAGATCCATCGGAAATGGAATCTCTTCAGAAATGAAACTTCAGTCTTATGGTGGAATGACCTATATCATTGGTCATTCCTATAGATCTCTTGATTTTTTTAAAGCACAAAATTAGATATCTGTGGTAGGCTCTCCTGTTATGTCAAGGTTGTGGCATCTATACAACATCCACAAATTCCACTCAGAGGGAATAGAATTAGGTTCAGCAAATCTCACATTGGTCCCATGAAAGTATGAGGGAGGAGGAGCCTACCTGAAGCTCTCTTGGGAAAACAAAGAGGACATATAAATATTTAACCCACTGGCCACTCTTCAGACACGTTGCCTGGATGCTTATTCAACCTACGTCTGCTTAGACAAACTGGAAACATCTAGAAACTTGAACAGTTGATGTTACAGCTGAGTTGGGACAAAATAATTATAGCCATTTATCTAATGCTTGAAATGAAGCATTTTCACTATTAAAAGTGTGCAAAGGCAAATTTTTCACCTCACCCTCAACTAGGAAAATCCAAATTGCTCTTGACATGTCCACAGTCCACTGACATTTTTGTAAGGCAGCAGAGTTAGGGTTGCTGGATGACTTGTATTGTAAGGGATGTCCTCTATTTCAGAACACATTATCTTCACAGAACTCTTTATTACACAAGACCCTACGGCTCAAGAATAGCCCTTTACTTTTTAAAAACGTTCACCTGGCAAATTTGTAAGAACCATCTGGGTATCTTGTAGAAGTCATTTGTATTAGAACAGGACGCATTTGCGTATGTCTCAGTAGGACCAGCTCAGGAAAAGCTGCCAAGGCCACAGCCGCAAGGAGCTGCACCTGGGACAGGTTGATATCCTAATAGGATGTTTACTGCTCTTCAGCACCACAAGATGTGGAGTCAGCAGGAGTGGCTTAAGTGGTGATGAAACATTCTGGGATGATAAATGAGTCCCCAGGGAAATTAGGGTGCACTCTGCCTTTGCCTCACTGAGCCACACCAAATCTCCTCCCTTTTAACTCAAAACTTTCTTCCACTATTCCCCTAACTCCACATTGAAACTTCCCCATTGGGGACGCGTGTTTGGCCGCTGCCTTTTTCCCACTGGCTCCCTTCCTCTGCTTGAAGATTCCACTTACATGGATGAGCTTTTGGTAGAGTCAGGTTGGGAGCAGGGGTCATGCTAAATCAGGAAGAGAAGGTAGTAGCAGGGTTTGTAAGCCGCTGTCTGCGACAGGCCTCGCATATTTGAGAGGAAGAAACAAAATAGAAAGTCTGGTGGCACGAGCCAGCTCAGGCTGACCCAGAAGTGACGAACTGGAGCTTAGGCGAGGTTGCACAGACACACACTTCCAGTCCCCCAGCAGCTTAGGGAGCAACCAGGTTCCGAGCCATGTTGAGCAACCCAGGCTGCTCTCTTATTGACGGAAAAAGCCAGAGGAGAAGTCTAATAAAAAGGCAGCTCCTCCAAACTTCAGAGGCGTGTGCTCTAAGGGAGTGGTTGAAGTTTCAGAGCCTGAGGGCATCAGAGCTTACTTCAGACAGGGAAGCTGGCAGCCCCCTAAGGGAACAGAGTTTCAGTGTCCCAACCACACTAGGGGCTGGGCACTGAAGCAGTGGCCCTACGTGGGATATACAAGCATTACAGGAGCACTCGGTCTGAGGGAGCAGGTGGTCCTGAACCACTGGCATTTCCTGCCTGCCACAGGGACACCATGTCTCACCCAGTCAAGGACATGGAAGGAAGCCCTCTAAATTGCCAGGTCCTTCTTGCTGAGCCTCTGGCTCTACACAGCGGATGGTATCCCCACCAGGTTGCTGGGGGGGGGGAGTTACCCCTTGCTGCCTTCCCTGGCCTGCGGAGTGTTAGCAGCTAAGAAACACTGCCCTGAAGACTCTACGGAGCGATTTCCTGCCACTGAGCGTGCCCCCGAGAGAACTTCCAGGTTCCCAGCCAGCTCACTGCAGTGCTGGGGAAGAGAGCCATGCAAAGGCCTAGTCCTGAGAGGGGGTGGGTGGGGCTCCTCCATCAGGAGCCCCAAGCCGAGGGATGGGGCCCAGGGCATAGTTACCATGGAGCATGGGGGCTCAGTTGAGCCAGGTCTCTGGGCCATGGGAGCCTGGGGCAATTTGCAAGCAGAGTGAGCACCACTAGGACATTTTCAGAGAGGGTGGAGGAGGACTCGGCACCCCCACCCCCACTCTGAAATTCTCCTAGCAGCACTCAGGTTGCTTATAACAGAGTGGGCGGAGAGCACATGCTGACCCTTAAAACCTCCTTCTTGGTGGGGTTATTGCCACTTGGGGGGGAGACACTTCAATCTTTGTGGGGGGAGGGCTGAGGCTGGACAGCCGCCGCTTTGGGAGACCCTTCCCCCCCTGGCTTTTAAGGAGCCCATGACTGGGATGTGTCATGGGGTGTAGCTGTCCCCGTTGATCTTAGCTGAGCCTGCTACGTAGCCATGGTCACTCTCCAAGCGAGCGATGGGGACTGAATGGCGCACTAGCCGTCAGACCATATTGAGCCAAACAAGTCACTCACTCTCCTGCTCTCAGAAATTATCCTTCTTTCCTAGCGATATTGATATTAGGATTTAAAAAACAAAACAAAACAAAAAACACTCACAGGCAAAAGCTTATTCCTCGGGGGGGAGAGGAGAACCCTGCTTTTCCACGCTGCACGGACACACGGGGACATCAGGGAGAGAGGTGAGGCAGAGTCTTCGTGCTTGGAAGTTGAGGAGGAAAGCCAAGTGACTCAGGAGGGAGAACCGAGTGCACCGGAAAGATACATGGCTGGTTTGCAAAGTTTGAGCAATCGAAGCCGGGCCAGCACAAAAGGACTGTTGCACAAAGCGTACACTCAGGCCAGCCGAATTACTGGGAGAAACTGAAGAGAGTCTCAACTCTTCTCTCCAGAGACGCCTACGGCGAAGCGTCAAAATGGGAATCAGCCATGGACCCGGACTCTGCAAGACTCTCAAAAGCATTCTGGGCAGCGAACGCTGCCCTAGGCAGGAAGGATCTGCTCTGTCGTCGAAGACGGAGCACAATGCAACGAAATAGAAGCACTAGGGAAGCAAGGGTCATTACTGGTGTATGGTCGACTCAAGGCCAAGCGCTCTCCAGGCATCCTGGCTGCATCCGAGGCAGGGGCAGGGTTTTTCCCCTCTGCACCTTAGAGTAAATACTCCAGGCCAGGGAGCTGTCCTCTCCATCCTCTCTCTCATGCTTGTTCCTCAGGACTCTTCCAGTAACAATCTAAGAACAGAGATCCCTTGATGAAAAGCAAACTGAGAAGCCTCGGACGCAGTCAAACACACGGAAGTCGTCACAGCAGGGGACACACCTCTGCAAATTCCTCTTACCCCCATAATTCGAGAAAGGATGGGGTGGCACTTATGCAGGTCAGCTTCCCCTACAGATTGTAACCCAAATTTGTCCCATGCAAAAACACATCTAGGGCTAAAATAACATGAAATATTAAGAGAACTTAGTCAAATTTATTATTTAACCCTAGCAAGTTGGAAATGTCCACTGTACTAATCCGGCATTGGGGTCAAACGGACCCCAATTAAGCCATAATTTAAAAAAACAAAAAACAGGGGAGTTAATTTGAAATGGACAACAACTGTTTAGAAAAAAAAATCACACTGTATCAAGATTTTGTGGGAGGACAGGAATAGGAATAAAACAAAAGGCAGCAGGGGTCAATAATACCCCATGGTGGCCACAATGTTAACACTAGCAACTACACAGCAATAGCAGCTGAGTTTTCAATTGGGGCGCTAAGTGTTTACCAAGCAACTAGTGATTCTATCTAATTATCTTTGTATTCCTCTGAGAAGTCTGACAGACAGCAACCTTACTGCAAAAAGGTCAATTCAATGTTAATGTTGACTCTTCCTGACAAAAGGGTCACTTAGCAAGTATGGAGGGGTCATTAGCACACTTTGTATTCCTCTGAGATGGCTCCATGAAGTCTCCTGATCTGCCTTTAGATAACCGCCTTACTGCAAACTAGTTTTAATGTTAACCCTTACTGACCAAAAGGGTCACTTAGCAAGTAAACGGAAGGGTCCAAATGACCCCATATGGCTGATGGGTAAGTGTTTTTCAAAATGAATTCTGCAAGCAGGTATGATGAAAAAAAAAAGTGTGGTAGGTTCACACCAGTAAGGTTAGAACTGCAAAAAAAATATACAACTCAATTTAAGTTTGTAAAGTGATACTTTAGCTTGGGGCATAATAGACCCCCAAAAGCGTTTGTAGCGATATTTTTGTACACACAAAAATGTCATTAATGAAAACAGACACAATGCTATATTTCTTTCTATTTCAACTTGTGAGAAAAGAAAGAAAGAACAGGTTCTGGTTTTAGCATTTAAAGAAATAAGAAACATTTATTTTAACAACATTTTATCTATTTATTTATTTGTCACATTTATACCCTGCTTTTCTGCCACAGCACTCAAAGTAGCTTACAAAATAAAGTGCATTGCAACTGAAGTGCATTTTGGGAGTCTATATTACCCACAGCACTCCTGGGCGCATAGTACTTTCAGTTTCCCATGCACTTAAATTGGGGTCAAAATGACCCCCAGCAGCATCAGAATAAAAACCTTAATTTTTAAAAAAGGGGGGAGAGGGCATGGAACACCACAGGGCAATTGAGCCCATTATGGTTGACAAAGTCATAGAGTACGGCATGGTAGAGTTTGCTAAAAAAGTTTTATTAACTCTTTTGTACCCCTCTCGGGTCAGTTAGACCCCACCTATCAGCCATGGGTTAAAATTATATTCCACCCTTCCACTAAGGCTCGGGGTGGGTTACAATATAAAACCAAAATAGTCTCCATTTCACCTTTGGACATTTCTTTGATTAAGAGTCCACTTGTTGCTCTTCCTCCACCCCCACCCCCAAAAAATGATACACAGAGGTGCGCAAGGGAAAACCCTTCAGAGAGAGAATCTTCTCTCTTTCCCTTCCCTCCTGATGAAACCCAGTGAAGGCAAGACGAGGTTTGCATTGTTTTCCTTCGTTTATTTTGTAAGGCACCTAGAGCATAGGAGAAGCACCAAATCATTATGACTAATAAGACCAACAACAATGCCTTCGTTAATTACACACTGTGTTGCCCTTTGCACAACAGCCACCACCTACCTGAGGTGGCAATACACCTGAACCTGCTTTAAGGCTCCGCCGCGTTACCAAAAAAGAACAACAAAGAACATATCATCTCTGCAGCTGAACGGCAGGTCTCCCCAAACACCAACAAAAACAAAGCAGTTGTGCCTGAGCGTGAGCTCGGCTGGTAGGTAAAAACTCTGGCCACGGCTGCGCGAGGGGAAAAAGAAGCTTTAATGCACCTTGAGGTACAAAATACAGTCAAGACCAGGCACTGAAATATCTACTTTGAGGTCAACCATGGACATGGTGGGGCCGGTCCTACGCACGCAATCCCCTAAACGCAAGTCCGTCGCGAGGACACCGTGCCGTGCGGATCCCGCACGCAGGGGGTTTGGGATCGTGGCCAGCGCGTAGTAGGGGTGGTCAGACTAACAGGGCATGTGATCCGTTTGATCCAGGCGATCGACCAGGGCTTCTTCTCCTGGTTCTGCGCTGGGGCCCCTCCTGCTGGCTCCCGGTTCTAGGGCACCTACGAAACCAGTCTCAGGAGTGGAGAGGAGCACTCCCCTTTAGAGACACCCTTCTCTGCTGCACTAGGGGAGCACTCCTAGCCCATCTCGTCCCTGGAGACCCTGCCTGGGGCATCAGAACGGCTCGTCTTAGAAGCAACCTCTAAGAGGCTGATATCACACACGCACCCCTCGCTCGGTGATCGACTGGAGACTAGCTTGTGATCTGCCAGTCGATCGCTAACCATCTCCTAGCCACCATGGATGTATACGTTTGACACCAGCTTGCTTGGCAGAATTTGCCTTCACTACATTTTTACCTCGAGGCGGAGCAGCCCTTTAATTCCACCGCGTGAGCATAAGGCTCAGCTACAATTGCTCTGTCTTAGCTAACGTGCTGCGTTATAAGAAGGGCAACAAAGGTGATCAAGGGTACAGAAGGGCTTCGGTAAGAGGAAAGGCTGGATAGGTTGGGGCTCTTCAGCTTGGAGAAGAGACCACAGAAGGAGGAGAGGATAGAAGGTTATAAAATCATGAGTGCCGCGGAACGAGTAAATGGGGAGTTAATATTTACCCTCGCAAATAGTCCTAGAACTACGGGACACTTCATGAACAACTAGCTCAGAGCAGATTTAAAACAAATATTTTTTTCACTCAGCGTGCAATTAACTTGTGGAATTTGTTGCCAGAGGAGGTGGTCAGGGCCAGTAGTATTGCTGGGTTTAAAAAGGGGATTGGATAAGTTCTTGGAGGGTAGGTCTATTAACAGCTATTAGCCAACTAGGCTGTGGGACGTAACCAGGGCATGGATCACTCCATTGTAACCTGTTAGGTGTTTCTCCCAAGTGACTGTATTGTATTGTTTATTTATTTGAAGTGGTCTATCGACCTTATCAAAACCCAAGTAACTGAGATTGGCCACTGTTAGAGACAGGATGCAGAGCTCAACGGGCCACTGTCTGCCCCGGTATGGCTTTTAGGTTCTTAAACAGGCTATGCGACTCTGCATCAAAGTTTGGCTTTTTAAGACAGACCTGCAATTTTCTTCAAATTCTCTTCTTCCCAGAACCTGCAGCTTAAAAACTCATCAATTAATGTCCGTGCTAGGATGGGTTTGGAGTATGAATTTGGAGATGACTTAAGTGACTAGCTTGAGTTTTATGCGATGGACGCTCTACAAGAAATTAAATGAACGAGGATTTGAAAAAGTTACCCTACCTGTCTTCCAACATTCTCCTGGAAGGCAGCCTAGAGAAGAGAAGGAACAAACATACCAAAATGAGTCAGGTTTGCTTTCTGATAAACACCCGATCATGAATTCAAAACAAACATGCAGCAGTATAAATGACCCACGGGCTTTACTTTTTGAAATAAAGTTGGCTTTGTTAACTGAATAGGCCCTGAAGGGATTTTTTTGTCACTGCTGCATTATGTTCAGCTGCTCTTTCAAATCTGTATGTTGCATGACAACAGGTTAAGAATGCGAGTTTATTCAAACAGTCACACCCATAAGAGCGGCCTTTGCTGACACAAGGCTTCCCACCAGCAATGAAACCCGATGGCCATAGACAGTAAGTGCTGAGACAACCAGGTTCCTCGCCGGCGCGGCTTCAGCAAAGTTCGGGTGAGGTTTTAAAAGCTGTCAGAAGAATCTTGGACAAATACCATGACGGACTATCCTGCTTTTCTCTTGCAAACAATACTTGGAGGCTGTGGACAGCAGTGTGGTTCATGTATCGAACGCTGGTATTTAAAAGACACAAGGGGTGCGGCAGATGCTAAAATGTCAGGCTTAGGGGGGGGGT
This sequence comes from Sphenodon punctatus, assembly GCA_003113815.1. NCBI lineage: Eukaryota > Metazoa > Chordata > Lepidosauria > Sphenodontia > Sphenodontidae > Sphenodon > Sphenodon punctatus. The sequence continues at coordinate 4,534,530 of QEPC01011341.1, forward strand.
TCTCAATAGTAGCAGAAAGGTTGTGGTTTGGGGGAGATGGAGACAGAGTAGTTCAGATTATCTCTTTTATTGGACCACCCCTCCCACCCCAGCCAGGCAAGGGTGTGCTGCCCCCCTCCCTTCCCCAGCCTGCAGAATCGAGCCAAGCTGCCTGCAGATTCCCACAGAATCGGGGTCCCGCACATGACTAATCTGTGCTTTTGAAAACAAAGAGTAGATCGATGAATACAGGAGGGTGGATTTGGGGACAGGGGTGTCGCTAGGTTGGACTGGACCTCCCCACCCCAGCTTGGGGGCCCCTGTCCGCATTACAGCCACTTCCTTGGATTGGGGTGTTTAGAAGGAGAGGACAGAGCCATAGAAAGAGCACAGAGCTGGGGAGGCAGGAGACATCGGTTTCAGTCTTTTCTCTGGTACCAAGGGCACATTTGCAGAGACCTCCCTGAACAGGGCAAGCCAACCCCGAGGGCAGCGTGGGGTTGCCGGTTCCTCCCCACCCGGGTCAGCGCCAATGCGCTTAACTCACTTTGTAGCCTTGATGTTGGAGTCATTTAATGTCCTGCACCTCGAGTCTTCCCTTGGAAAATGGCAATGAACTTTGCAAATGAGGTAGGGAGAAAATGCCCACTTCTGCATATGAGTTTGAAAAGTTTATTTACTTTATTTAAAATCTATATCCCTCTTTCTCCCTGGGGCTGAAGATGGGTTACAACAGATACTGATATATAAAATATACAGATAAATATAAAACTAATTTTAAAAAAACCCTACCCCATGCTCCCCACCTCTGCTCTAAAAATCTCTCTGCTCTACTTCTGAACCTCGTACAGTGCGTGGGAGGCTTAATTCACTCATATTTTTAAATTCCTTCAAGGTACTTGGATAGAAGGTGGCATAAACGTGCTTGCTGTTAGGATAACCACTCTCTCGACTGTAGCAAATTGTAATTAAAAATACCTTTTAAAAGCGAGAGTAGAGACTCCTGTGATTTCTTCTGTGCAACTGAGCCATAGGCTCCTCCTATTTCTTTTAATTGAAGCTCCTAGTTTGCCCAATTCTGGTTAGACCCGGGGCACGGTAAAGCTTGAGTAATATTTCAGGTAAAGATTTGTGTCTCTGGTTTCAAGTGAAACCAGTTCATTGTCTCCAAAACAAATCTTACAAAGACACCCTTTGCACATTTTAGGCAATAATGACAGAGGTTTTCAATTTCTTTTCTTTTTAAAATCAAACAAACAAACAAAAAAAACCCAAAGAAAAATACTTTATCCTTCAGTGGCCTGTCTCTTCCCCCAACCCCTCTGGAGGAAGACTGGTTAAGGATTTGGAAACGGCTTGCGTTTGGTAATGATTTTATCCAGTTTTGTCTGAGCTTGAATGTAGCTACTAGGCAAGTACTACATATTACTAGTGAAATGCTTCCTTAGCTATCTATGCAATAAAAGGATTCGGTCTCATTCTGGGTGGAAGACCACGTCCCCCTGTCCCCCGGGGTTAAAAATTATTTTATTTATTAATGATTATTATTATTATTTATTTGATTTCAATTTTTCCCTGCCCTTTCCCAATGGCTCAGGATGGCTTTATAAACGGCATTCTCCCTTCACTCCATAGCTGACTGTTTGCTGGTGTTGGTGGGAGCCTTGAAAAAGCAGCATGGAAACTCATTCTTTCAATCCACGTCACTCAGTGGGAATTATGCTTTCTCCTTTAGTACCGACACCGTTTCTGCCCCTTGTCACTGGCTTCTTCTCCTGCACCTTCCTCCTTCCCTCGCTCCCACGGCCCCCTGTTCTTTCCCTTGCATTCCCACCCACTCCCCACACACCTTCAGAACATCCAGTCCCCACCGCTTCCCTGTCTTATCTCCAGCAACGATCAGCAGTTAAAATGAATGCCATCAGGCTTTCGATCTGACACCCTAATGAGATCCTAGGAGGGCAGAGGTGTTAACACCTCTGAGTCATTACTGTAAATCGCCTGCAGACTTCCCTGCATGCAACGCTGGTTTCAACTTGACCAGTGTAGTTTATGTTAAAATGTGCACTAAAATTTTAAGAACTTATTAGGCAAAATGTGTTGGCTAACGTCTTAGTAACGGCATACTTTTTGACCCTAGTGAAAACAGCATTGAATGGAGTCTCACTCTGCGTGCTCACCGATGGAAGGTTATCTTTGCAGCCTCGGGGGCTAGAAACGTTTTCCAGACAAAAATCTTAGATGCTACACAGTCTGTTATGGTGCCAGTCAATGGAACTGCATTTGCAAGACCACCGTTGACAACAGGGGTGGGGAACCTCAGGCCCCACGAGGCAAGATGCGACCCAGGGCAAATTTTTATGTTACCCCTTTGCCACCTTTAACCATTGAAAACTACTAACCCCTTAGCCAACTCTAACCCCTTAGCCAACTCTAACCACTGAAAGCCTCAACCCCTTTGCCACCATTAACCACTGAAAACCACTAACCCCTTAGCCAACTCTAACCCTTTAGCCTACTCTAACCACTGAAAAACAGAGCTTAGGGGGCAGGGATGAGGGCGTGCACACAAGGACAGGGGACAGATCCCTGGCACAGATCTATGATCTGGACACTCTTTTCTTGAGCACACCCCTTACGGACCACGGACCCCAACTTCTGTGCAGCCCTTGGATCTTCAAGTGCATTAACTTGTTTTCATTTCCCCCTAACCTCCAGGGCTTGTAATACTTCTGTGTGTGGTTTTGTTTTATAGGCACTCCGTATGATAGCATGTTGTCTATTTTAAAGGATGGAGAAGCTAATAAAATATTCCAGCAATGAGAGTCTCTACTTCACTGGCGGAGTGAGTGACTGTGCACAATTAGGACTTCAAGGTATTTTCTCCGAAACTCTGCAACTGCCCCAGCATCTATGGCAAAGGGTCTAGAATGAGAAAATATTTCTCAGTGCAACTTCCCAATCCTAAGCGGTTGTTCTGACCTATTTTTATTGAAGCTGAAAACATTCCAATGAGTTTACCCTCTACGTGGTTATCTTCCCTCCCAAATATCTAAAAGGAGGTAAGAAAGAGACGGTGAACGTTTGTACGTCGCTGTCACCAAAGACAGCAAAGGAAGCAATGGTTTCAAAATCCCAGGAGGGTCGGGTTAGTTGAAATATTAGGGAAAGCTGCTTAACTCTAAGAACCGTTCATCTGCAGAAGAAGCTTCCTGGGGAGACTGTGGAATCTCTTTCCTTGGCGGTTTACACAAAAAGACTGGGGATTGGGCAGGCATCTGTCAGGGATGGGAAACCTCAGGTCCCAGAAGCCAAATGTGGCCTGTTGCTAGTTTTGATGTTTGGCCCCTTCCCGGTGCCTGGATCCAGTTCCTACTTCTTAGAACTAAAAGACTGAGCTCAAGGCAAGAGAGCAGAGATGAGGGGCACGCACACAAGGAGAGGGGACAGAGGCATGATCTGGACCTTTCTCTTCCTGAGTGCACCCCTTAAGCACCCCCCAGCCCCAACTTCTGTGTGGCCCTCGGAGCTTGGACTGATTTTCAAAGTGGCCCCATGGGAGGAAAACGGTTCCCCACCTCTCCTCAAAATCTAGGGCCCCCTGCTTCAGGACCGGATGACCTGTGATATCCTTTCAAACTCTACCATTCTTTGCCAGACTATTTTAATTGCCCACTTAGTAGCAACCAGAACACCCTCCCCTCTCCTTAAATGCTAGGATGGCGGGGAGGGTGGATCATCCACCTGCCTACCCCAAGCTTCCTCAAAGCAGTTTCAGCTTTCTTTCACAGACAATGCTTTGCTAGAAGGTGGCGTGCGTTAAGGGGCTGGAGCTACGAGGCACACGGTGTGCAATGTTAGCCTCCAGCTATAGTTACAACACAAGCTGAACTTGGAAGGGAGCGGCATGAGTAACACATCGGAGACCTGTTCCCTCAGACAGCGCGACCTCCTTCCATCCGTAAGCGACCAGGGAGAAGCACTCGGCCAGGAATGGAGAGGCGCGCTGGTTTATGTATCCCTCTGCAAAATCCACAGACATAATGCTAGAGAGAAGATAAGCCTTCACATTAAATCATGCTGAAGACCCATGACTTCCATTAACGAGCCACATGAAAAGGATATCCTCAAGCAATCAGCAAAACGTGCGGCCGGGCATTAAAATGCTAAAAATAAAATAAAATTATATATTATTTATATAGCACAACCAATGTACCTGGTGCTGTACAATCTTTAAAGAATGGTCCCTGTCCCAAAGGGCTTACAATCTAGGAGAACCACGGCAGGGGAAGACAATTGAGGGGGCACACAGGGAGAATCAAGACCTTCACAAAGCTGAAGAGTCACAGGTGAACGTGCTTAGCCCTATCCCCTCTTGTGTCCTAACTACGAAGCCCCCCCCACCCGCCCCGAGTTGCACCCTCTCTGCTGTGCATCATCAGTCTCTCCCTCTCCAATGGCTCTTTTCAAACATATTGCTGTCTCCCTGATCCTGCTCTTGAACCCTCCAACCCCTTCAATCATCGCCCTATTTAACCCATCCCTTTTGCTTCCATGCCGGTGTGGTGCAGTGGACAAGGTGCTGGAGTACTTTGCCCTGGGAAGCTGGGGTTCTTCAAATCCTGCTGTAGACACTGCACTCGCTGGGTGGCCTTGGGCAAGTCACATCCTCTCAGCCTCAGTTCCCCATCTGTAAAATGGGACAGTGTGCGTGTGTGTGTCTGTCTCTCCCCGTGTTCCACTCACCCGTGTTCAGCTTAGATTGTAAGCCCACAGGGGCAGGGACCGGTCTTCAAAAAGCTGTGACGGGAAAGCGCTGCGTAGGCCTAGTAGCACTACAGAAATGATTAGTAGTAGTAGTTAGTAGTGAACTCCTGGAAACCGACCCTAGCATACCTGAAGATATTTTTTTTTTAAATGATTTTGTAAGTAATTTATAGACTGCAGACAAAAACTGTCACTGGTGCACAACGGGGAAATAATTTACGACAGCAGACGCCGTACTGATAGGATCATTACAGTTCAGTAGAATTTTTTGGTATTAGCATAGACCAGGTTTGGGGAACCTTTTCCCTCCCAGAGGCCACTTCAAAAATCAGTACAACCTCCCAGGACCACACAGTGGTTGGGGGATGGGGATGTTCAGGAAGAGGGAGGGTCCAGATCATGGCTCTGTTCCCGTGGGCAGAAATATGAAGATAAACAGGTAATATCACACTGGGTTCAAACTATCACAACGGAAGTGTGCATTGCATGGATCCATAGCATGGAACACGTGACCATGGCGTCACAGACACCGTATTCTGTGATGGTTTGATAACGTTCCTCAGTGCTCACAGCACAAAGAACAACTTCCACTGGAGAACCAAAGTAGAACAAAGTGATTATTTTTAAAAGTATAAAATTACAACTCACTGAGGCAGCTCTTCTGCAATTGACATCACGGTCAAACACGGTTACTATTACCAAGGCCCTGGGGAAGGAAAACATATTGTATAAGCCATGCAAATATAAAAACAATCAAAGGACAACGTACGGATATTTAACCCATTTTTGGATAGTCACACCTTCCTAGAAAGAAGCTTTTACAGTTTGGTAAAGGGAAGTAGCGTAGAGGACGTACCCTAAATACAGGCAATAGAGACACAGTAGTAGTGATATTTTTTGTTGGACCAACGACTGCGGTCCAATAAAAGATACCAGTGTTACTGCTTTGTCTGTCAAGAAAAGCAGAGCAGACTTATAGTTTGATTATTCTAGCCTAATAGATCTTTTTTAAACAAGATCTTTCAAGCACCATTAAGTGATTATTTGTTGTACGCCAAGATTCATAAGGGGATGTCCATATCTCGTAAAAAATAGGGTACGGATCCATCTCCATTTTCATACCTATAGTAAGACAACTAGAACTCCAAAGACGTGGCATTACGCAAGACGGGGTGGGGGACCTCCAGCCTGGGGGGCCAAATGCAGCCTGTGGCTGGTTTTTATTTGGCCCCTTTCCAGTTCCTGAAACTGGCTCCTGGCTCGTTTCTACCCCCACCCCGCTCATGGCACAGTAGGAGAGATGAAGGATGCACACAAGGATAGGGGTTGGATCCATGCTACTACTATTTAGCACTACTAGTCGTGTGCAGCGCACGTATCCATTGCACAGATCCAGGATCTGGACCGTTCTCTTCTTGAGTGTGCCCCCTTATGCCCCGCATCCTTGCCATCCATGTGGACCTCGGAACTTGTAGCAATTTTCCAAGGGGCCCCTAGGAAGGAAACTGTTCCCCACCGCTGCGTTAGACCGATGGAACTTTCACAGTGGAGAATCATCAGATTTCATTAAAAACAAGTAAAACACCCCAAGATTCTCCAACCAGTTACTCGTGTTACACATCCATAGCGCTATGCTCATTGTAAAACTAGTTTTCCTGTTGCTTTGCATGAGCTGAAGGGAAACCCATGCATGTGCAGAATTGTCAAGAGGAAAATGATTAGTGTCATACTTTGATTATTTGAATTTTTTTCCCATAAGGATGTGAAAACGGATTTATTAAATCTAATACAAATCCAACGCAGCAGGGGATGGTCTATTTCAGTGTTCGGTGATGACTGGGCCCCTCTTTCCTACCGGCCAGTTCTCAGGACAGGAGTGGCCAAGAGACTGACGGCGGAAACAAGTAAATCGTGTGCACCCAATGCTGGCCATCGATTCCCCAAGACAATCAATGATGCAAAAACAGGAGCCCAGGAGCTCCCATCTGACTGAGTCTTCTTGAAGCCATGAGGCGGTTTAAAGCCTATTGCACCAGCAACAAAGAGCTGCAGCATGCTCAACATTTCTCCATTGTTCCATTATTGCTAAACAATTTAGTTCTTAAAATAATAGGAGCATAAATCTTTATCTGAAGTGAGTCTATCCTGACCGAACACAATGTGCAAAATTTAAGCTAAAATATGGTTGAGATTTTTTTTAAAGCGTTGACTGAAGTTTTAAATCAAGAATATCCAATTTCCCTCTTTCCCCTTCCTACCTACCTACACTGTCATCCTGTGGTGCCAGCTTAGTAGTATATTATAAAACTTTATCTTGCATGTTTAGAACAGAACAACTGTCTAAGCCATAACTAATTTCCCTGTAAGCACGCATCCAACCATAATTTGCAAAGTTCAATCACCTTCATCTCCCAGAGATTACAGCCAAGGAACAAACATCCCCACGTCAAAACGGCTGAAGAGCTTTCCAACATCGTCGATTCAACAAACTAAGACAGAAGAGGGCAAACCGTGCCTCTGAAGCCACATGCGGCTTTTGGGACCCATTGTGGTAAGGATGCAGCTTTTAGGATTAGGAAACTTTGCATGCCCTTGAACTCAGCTGTTTGAGAGACAGATTTACAGCTCTGGTTTTATAACCAACGTTAGTATTTTAAAACAGAGGGATGTGAGACTTGCATGCTACTGCTTTTAACTTGGAACTTCCCATGGAAGTTCTCGAAGGCCCAAGGCCTGAGCATCTTTTGGAGGCAGGGCAAGAACTTCCTATATGGCCAGGCATTTGGTAGGTGGGGAGAGTCTTTAGGGGAGCTTTGGGGGAAGGTATTATATATATACTGTGTTCTGTTTTCTTCTTGTAACCTACCCTGAGTCTTTGTGAAAGGGCAGGCTATAAGCCTAAATATATGAAATAAAAAAAACGTTACTGGAACGGACTTAAAAACCGTTTTTAAAAAAGGTTACCAAAACCTGTTTGCAGGTTTTCCCAAGGGCCAACACAGCAAGTCATAGGAACGATAAAATATGTACAACAAAGCAAAAAGAACCAGAAAGTGAATTTCAGAAAGTAATACTAGGTCTTGGTGTCTACAAAATTTATACTGGAATGATTACATTAGGGGAGTAACAGGACCACAAGATGATCTGAAAACCCTGCTATAAAAGCATGACTAAGCCGTGCTTCTTAAGGATTAATTGCCCAGCAACCTTTTAACAGGCAATGACTATTTACAGACGCACCAGCCTACCATACAAAGAGGTATCTTTCTACAGGAGGTGCAGGGATTTTGTAAAATTCAATACCTGTTTGTGTTAACAGGAATGGGAGGGGTGCAGGTGGGGTGGACATGCCAGTTAACATAATAAGCGCAGAGTTTATCAAGGCAGATCCAGTCTACGGTTTTAAAAATCTACCTGCAGCACTAAAGTAATAGCCGTTGTGGCTAAACCATTTCAACTAAAAATGATTCCCTTTCAAAACTTAGAAGCTTTACATTATTTGCTGACTAGGCAAAACAGGAGGTAAATATTGGGTAAAAGGGGAAACCAAGTTCTCTGCTTGAGCGGGAGGATTTTAATTATACTTGATACCATCAAACCGTCCTGTAGTTACAGAAGTAGATATCAAGAGCTTCTTGTGAGACAATAATATTACAATATTTCCAATGGAGGTCACTAAAACAGGGGGGCAACACAAACTAAGAGCAGACAGCATAATGAACATTTTTCCAAAGGGGATGAAAATGCTGGATGAATAATGAACAGAAAAAATTTACTATTTTCCAAACGTTACTTTTCCACCCAAGAAGCTGCTAGAGTTGCTACAGGGGTATGGAAATTTCTGGTCTAGATCGCATCCCCTGTCCCGTCATGCAATAGCCTTTCATTTTTCATTTTCATCCTGCAAGTTTGAGTCAATTCTACACACATGTGCGCGCACACACACGCACACACATCACGCACACACATCACGCACACGCACACAAAAGGTGTCTAAAGGAAGTATTTTAAAACTAGAGGTGGGCGCCCAGAGGAAATTGCAGATTCGGGCCCATTATGGAGCCAGATCTTTCACTTCTGGATTTAATTACAAGTCTGTATTTAAATTGATTAAAAAATAATAAAATATTTTAAAACTTTTTTTAAAAAAACACTGCTCACGCACAATGGCCGCCAGGCCATTCTGCCCAGGTGCACTCTTTTTTCAAAACAATGGCGGACAGATACGTTACGGGCAGTTACAATTAATCCGAATTCCAATTTTTACATTTATTTTTTCCTCCCGATCAACTTTACACAGAATTACTTTCAACTTTTGCCACTTATTAAAATGTTGCGGCCAGGATTTAAGATCTTTCCCTATGGCCACTCATATGCTAATTCTTTCACTAAGAATATTTTAAATCCATTCGTTCCCTACTTTAAATGAGCCCGCAGACAATGAGCTGTAACATGCGGACTAACAAGAGGGGCAGCTTCTCTTTAAAGGAAGTGTGGGGAAGGTGTTTTCAGCTGTTTGCATTCGTTGTGGGAGTTTATGCGAAACTCCACCAGGATTTCCTAACATAAAGGAACAGTTTATGTTAAACAAATGTTGTTTTTTCCCCCCATTCACTTAAGAAACATGTTTTAACTTGTTTAGTGCTGCTTACCACACCTGATTTCTAACAGGTCTAGCAATGAAAGGCTCACCCCATCAAACCTACATGAGACATCTTTTGTAGTGCCTCGAAGCATACTAAATCTTTTGACATGACACTGTCTTTACCTTAAATTAATAGACTTTTAGATACACACACACACAAAAAAGAAGACATTGGAATCTTTACATTGTTACTTCAGTGGCAAACGGCTGCAGTGAGGAAGTAGAAAATTAGAATTTAGTTTCTTGCATTAACAAACTTTCCGTTTCTAGAGAAGAGGTGGAGGGGCCTGGGGGCCAAATGCGCCTCTCAGCAAGTTTTAAGGATGGTCCCTGGATCCGGGTCCTACCCTCAAACACTGAAACACTGAGCTCAGGTGAAGTGAGCAGCGATGAGGGCGTGGCACACATGGATAGAAGAGAGATCCAGGGCACCGATCCGTAATCCAGACCCTCCCTTTCTTGACCCACCCCCTTACACCCTTACACATTCCCCCCCACAACCTCTATGCAGCCCAATTTCAATTTCAAACAATGCTGTCAATGATACGTTAAGTCTGCTGAAAGGTGTTTCTACTAAGTGACACTAGTGTTGAGGGTTTAACACAAAATAATGCATACCCACCATGAAAGAAATAAAAGCAGACAGACTTCACACTCAATTCATTTTGAAGAGCAGATTTACACTATGCTAGAGGCAAATTCTATCCCCCAAAACACTTTTCTGGCAGCGTTCAACCAACCAATAGATTTTTTTCGCCCATGGAAATTATTTCCAGGGTTTCATCAGAGCACAAGACATAGCTCAGGGCAATGTTCACTATTTCCTGATTCTGCAGGACAGTCTTGCCCTACAGCAAGTTTCCTCCATTTACTTAAGTCACACCCTCCTCCTCTTCTCGCCACAAACAATGCGCACCACCTCCGGGGAAGGGGAAGCTCCCTGCCCTCCCACATTGCACCAGCTCTCTCTGCATTGCAAGCTGCTGTGCACCAAGTGGGGAAAGAGTTGGCCTTCCGGTCTTCGCAAAGGAAGCCTGATGAACCATCACTTCTTTCTCTTCAGCTACATCATAAACTCCATTCCCTTTGCACAACTGTTTAACATCGTGAAATCTCTTTAGCAAGCGATAACCAGAAGAGCAAGGTATGAATTACAGAAACATCATACACAAAATTTATTTCCTGCACGGTGGCTTTGTAAAAACTGGCAGAGGATCAGACTTCATCATGCTTAGTGGTTTCTTAGAATGATCGTTTATTTCCCCCCCCTTTGGACTTATTTTCATCAGGCTTTTTCGTCAAGCAGGAAAGGAACAATCCCCATTTTGCATCAGTAATCTTAAAATGCACATAATTCAGCTGATCCCAAGTCCCGTTGACCAGCACAAGAGCACACGCATGCACATGCACGTGCCAGCGGCACAAACGCCCAGCATGAGGCCTACGTTGCACATGTTAACGTGCAGCAGCACACGCAGGGCTTGGGAACAGCCCCACCGTCCCCTGCCCTAATAGGAAACAATGGTCAGTAAAATGGCTCTTTTTAATGTCAGCATTAGCAGCACATGGTAACGCCCAAGAAGGACGGACTGAGTCCCGTACATTATGTATGTGCAATTCTTCAGGAGAAGGGAAGGCAGTCCTAACGTCTGAGGTTTACCTAATTTTTAATTATCCAGTCTCTTTAATTACACGTGGGCTTGTTGTTTGACTAGAGCAGGGAAGGGTTAGAACACGGCTGTTCTTTTAGAAACCAGTTAAACTGGACTTTAGAAAAATAAGCTCCACAAAGGGCGCTTCTGTCGGTTCACGTACTAAAATATGTACAGGAATAAAAAACCAACCAAACAAAAGGTATTTAAGATAAAGTTTGATCGTTCAGAAGTCAAGATTTTATCTGAGCCCTCTTTAATCATTAGGAGGAACAACCCACGGCACTGCATGAGTGTGAGAAACCCAAGCCTTCTGTCCCATTCACAGATTTATCACAGCCGGATGCTGATCAACTACTCTCACATCAGCAACACGGCGTGCGCGTCCACAAGAAGGCAGGGATGTGCTAGCGTCTCATGTCTTTGCTTTAAGGTAAAAACGTTAGAAGATATTTAGCTTGCAAAACATTAAGGGGGCAATTCAACGGCCCGCATATTCCACCCACAGGTGTGCATGCATGTTGCGCGGGCAGCACGGTGCCTGCGAGGGGCATACGCAGGCCGTTGAATTGCCACCCCACCCCCCAAGTGTCTCACCTTTCTGCCATTCCCAATGTATCCATAGAAGGCAACTGAGTGGTATGCGCTTGTACCGCGGTACAGCAAACTTTCCCCGACCTCCGTACCAACGCAGAGTGGGTAGGCATGATGAGAGATGGGAAGTAGTGGGCTTAGGGGAAGGAGGAATGTTAAAACTATGAGAATGTCTTTGGCATATATTAAGTGATTGGAGAGGACTGCAGCTAGCATCTGTATCAATAAGTACCGGTCTCTCCAAACTAGTTAGACGGTGAGGTGACATCTTCAGCTACCAGAATGTGTAGAGGCCCCCAAATTTCTCTAAAGAGCAGGCTGGGTTTGTTTTACTTTTCGCCAACTGGTAAAAAGTTACCAATTCTAGCAATGATCCCTAACAGTCAGAAGTGTACGAAGAGGCATAGCAGCAGCTTAGAGACTGAATAACGGAGGCACATGCTTTTACAGGCAACAGCCTACTCCGTCGGATGCTTAAAGGTATCTACAGAAGAATGTACAATGCTTCCTTAACGAGTACTCTCTCCCCTAGCAGTAAAAAAAAAGGCTGAAAGAAAACAAGTTGTAACCACCCTACTAGTCTCCGAGCTAGCAGAGACCAAAAACATGGTCGTTTCCATGGGGCTTTTGCTCTTGGTTACTCTACTGCAGGTGTGGCCAAGAGGGAGATGGCGATCTCCTGGTAGATTACAAGCAAGTCTCTCACAGATCCCAGTGTGGGGAGGGGAACCAGCTTTACAAAGCTCACTTCTGTGGGGAAGAGCAGGACCAGCAGCCCAGGGAGTGTCTCCGTGGAGGAGGCAGGCTAAGAGAATGACTCTAGTGCAGCAGGGATGGCTCTCTCTAGACCAGCTGCTGAGGTGCCGCAGAGCTGGGAGCCAGCGTGAGGGTTTCAGGCCTGGAGTGCCGGAGTCAGTGGAAGGGGTCCCAGTAGATGACCTCAGGTTGATGCCTTGGTTCAGCTGATTGTCTGTACTGTAAGTCGGCCACCCCTGCTCTACCGAGTCTCTCGTCGTCATCATCTATGTGCACCGAAGTTACATAGACATGAAACGGATCCTATTAATACCTACTTAACAGTTCCCGCGCAGTACCAACCTTCAACTCCTACCAAATGATTGCTGGCCTCACTCTGCTCCCACCAGTATACTCTTCCAAAGCCAATCCTTGTTATTCAGTAACCGTGATGTTGTTGTACTGCTACAAACTCACTAGTGTCTTAACGTGCCTAGCCTAGCCTCTTATGAAATTGTGTGAAGGACAACCCCCCTCTCGACCAAAATGGGTAACATTTGTGATGTAGAACCTGTCATGACAGACAAAGCCTGAAGTATTGCATTCTGAAAAGTTGTTTCATTTTAAATTAAACAGTTTGCTAGTTTTCTGCAGAACTCCATGAGTTGGCGTCCTTTGGGAGACAGAAAGAGAGAGGATATTTCTTGTTGTGTAATCTAACCCACTATGAACTTGAAGGGCTTTGTTCCAAAGTGCTGAGTTGGGCATTTTCAAAAGGTAGCAACCATTGGCTTGTGGCTAAAAGTATGACTCCTCTTAAAATTGCAACAGCGACACACCTAAGGCTAGAATTTTAAAAGAAGGGTATGTGATCACTTCATTGGCTCTGGACCAACGTTTGCTAATGCACTAGGTGAAACCATGTGTCATGCTGCAGGCACCTGTTTCTCTTCAGAGAGGCAACTTTTTGAGAGCTCCAGGTAAGTTATTAGACTCGCAAATGCCTCGCCAGGGAGCCTTAGCTCACAGGAATAATATCAACTCAAGTATCTCTTCAATCTTTTCCTAGTCTTGGAAAAGTCTCTGTGAAAATACCTAGGCGTACACATCATTGATCAAACTAGCAGATCTTGAGAAATCCTCCAGATGTCATGCTCATGTTGTCCTGAGCTGACACTGTGTCTGCGTTAGGGCTGCAGGTAGATCCAGGCAGCCTCTGTTTGTCCAACAGCAGGATCCCTCCCCAGTGAAGCACCCAAGCCAAACCCAGCCCCTAGGGTTGTAGGCAGAGAAGACGCACCCAGCCTTCAGTTAAAAGGGATGCGTGTAGCAAAGGGTAAGGCTGGACGCTGCTGGGTTGGTTTGCTACTTTAGGAGTTAACCCTGAGGAGCCTCCACCAGCGGAGGGTGCGGCTGGAAGATGCAAACCCGGCTGACTCAGACAAAGCGCAGCCTAAGGGAAGGCTGAATCTCCTCTCCTGGCTACAAAAAAGAAGGAAGGATCAGAAGCCCATTGGAGATTTAGGGTTGGGTTTTGCATTGCACTGGATTACTCAATGTCAGGGACCCGTGTTCACTGTGCTTTATGGCAATGGTAAAAAGGGTCCCCGTCTATTGCGCGTCCGTGTAGAAAAGGCCAGAGAGGTTCTACCTGTGGTGCAAAGAGAGGACTCGGCCTAGGAGATGAGTAACCACATCGTTAAAGACAACAGACCCCTTGACTGGGATCAGCCATCTTTTCAGTTATCATTCCTGTGGCATTTTTGGTCTTTTCAGATCCCATATTGTATATGAAAGGTTCAGCTCCAAATAGGGCTTCTTGCAACCAATTATTTTCTCCCAAGGAGGCTGATAAAGAGTAAAAGCAGCTCCTTTCGATATCTTGAGCTGAGAGGGCACCCTCTGGGGTTGATTAAATCACAGTCTCTCCTGGGAACTGGGGGTGGGGGAAGAGAAAGAAAAACAGCAACGAGCCGGAAAACGTTTTCGCGGCCACGCAGGTGAAGAGTGGTCGCCACTCGCCAACCAGCCTGGTGAAGCTACTGCTGCGGATCTGAGCTGCAAAGCAGGCTACTGGAAAATCCCTACATTCACCTGTCAGAAGACGCCAAGAATGGAAAACCGGTTCCCCGGGGGCGATTTTACACAAGCCAGGAGGAAAGATGACAAAAGGGAAAGAAGGAAGGGTTAGGGGAAATACGATCTCTCACTGCTGGAAAGAAGACGCCCGTGAGTAGCTGCTGAAGGCTAGACGACTGGCCTTGGGAGTAGTGTCTTTAAGGGGCAAGTGGTGAGAGAGAGAGACGTCCATATTCCTCCCTCCTCGAACAGTCAGGAGAACCTACTCCCTGGCAGAGGGATCACTACATAGGAACAAAAGAAACGGAAGCAGGAATGTCTTTGCTTAAAGCGTGGTATAGTTGAATCATTATGACAAAGATGAGGTTTCCTATTTTATTTTGATTTGTATCATGCCCGGTCACCCAAGGCTCAGGGTGGCTATCAGCATGAAAAGATAAAATCCATAGTAAAATAGAGCCACCACCCCGCTCTTCAATCTAACCCTACCTGTTAAATGTGGTTGAATAATCAGGTCTTACGCGGCCTCCAAGGGATGTTCAGACTAAGGCTTAGGGAAACCTCCAAGGGAAGGGAGTTCCAAAGCTGTGGAGCAGCCACCATGAACACCTCTCCGCGTGCCCAGGTCGTATGGGCCTAGGCCAGCGATGGGACTTGCAAGAGGAGGCTCTCGCCCTTAGAGGCTGTGGAGGGACATGAGGAGGAAAGCAGTCCTTTAGCAATGTAGGGCCTAGGCCATTTTGAGTAGGAAATGCTTGGTCGTTTATTCTTCCAATGTCATGAATCCTTGGCAATACTAGACCGTACTGTAGGCTCAAGTATTATTTCCCCTGGCCCCCACCAATGGGAAGAGGATGCCATTTTAAAGTGTCCTGCCAATTGCATGGATGAGCCCAGGGCACACAGAGCGAGGCTGTATGCACCCAAAGGTGGTCTGCATACAGATATTCCTGCCGGAATATCTGAATATTACCCAAGCTGATCTGAGTAAGCCAGGTCCTGTCTCAGACAATAGCCTTCTCCCTGTGGCTCCTCCTGGACGGCCAGCCAGCACAGTAGGGTATATCCCCGTCACTATCAATAGGAGGCAGACATCCAACTTTTGTGTCTCCAGTGCGGGGTTATCCCTTCCAACCCCAGTTGATTGTCTGCCTTCACGCAGATAGGATGCAGGCTGGCTGCCTCCAAGAGGATCCATTCTCCAGGCAGCGCTTAAGGAGCTCTAGGTGCCAGGGGAGGAGGATTCCTCCCACTGTTCACCCCCCCTTCCCCCCGGGGAGGGGGCTACGAGCAAATACCGGGAGACATCCTTCACCTTAAGGTAGGATAATCCCGAAGAGCGGGCGTAGCACCCATCCTGGGGCTAGCTACAGGGCAAAGGAAGTCCCTTCCCGCTGCCTAGGAGGGGAAGGAGCACCCCTGAGAGCAGGAGCCCAGGGGTACGCTCCGGGATAAGCGTCGGGGAAAAAACAATCCCCAGCAGGCCACCGCGGGGAGATTAAAGGGGACAGGTTCCCAGCGGCGAACCGCGTACCGCAGCCCCGATCCCGCCGGCCGCCGCTTATGGGGAAACTCCTCCCCTTTTCAACAAAAACCCCTCCGTAAGGCTCAGGACCGGCCCACGGAAGAAAATCGGGCCGGCTTAATTCTTTTCTCCCCCCCGCCCCCCCCCCTCGGCGCCAAAAAAGGGCGCGGGCGGGAAAACGGGAGCGCGAATCAGCGCGGGGTATAAAGGGGCGGAGCTTAGCCCAGCCTATAGCGGAGCTCCTAAGTCACGAGGGACTAGGAGAAGAACCTTCGCAGCAATCTCCACAGATCAGTGGGGTTGCTTAAACAGGCGAGCTGTAGCAGGCGGTTTTTCCTCGTCTGTCCAGCAAGGCCAGAGAACATGGCGGCCAAAAGGAAACGATCCGCCACATCGCAGGATCAACAGTCGGAGACTGTAAGTCCTCTTACCCCTCAGCCTCAGGACCCACATATGGAGGTCCTTAAGGAAATCCTGGCCCAATTAAAAAGAAAGAGGTCCCCCCCCAGACAAAGGGGGAAGAGACATACATTCAAGGGGCAGTCTAAGGGGGCAGGAAAAGGAAAGGCCCCCCTTCAGAAAAAGGCCAGGATCGCGGCTCTCATTGCCTCCCCAGTATCCTCGGAGGAGGAACAGGAGGAGGTAGAGTCAGTCTACTCGGAAGAGGAGGAGACTACGGGCCCACACGCAGTGGAGGGCGCTGCACAAGATGCAGAGACAATGGTAGAGGAGCAGCAGGCCCACGAGGAATGTATTTCCTCAGAAGAAGAGGCAGAGGGCTCCTCTATGGAAGAGGGGGAGTTAGAGGAGACAGAGTTAGAACAGTCTGGGGATCCAGACAGACAATTTCCTCCAAGTTATAGAGATCAGATTCTAGAACAATTAACTAAGACCCTCCATTTAACACCAAAGAAAGCGAAACAGGCTCCCTCAGAATCCTCGGAGGAGGAAGAGGAAGAGGCCAGACGCTATATACCTAGAGCCACAGCTAAGGATAAGGGAATAGTGCTTGACAAAGCATACGAAAAAATAATTATGAAAGAATGGCAACAGCCAAATAAACTGTACAAAATGAACAAAAATTTGTTATCCCTCTACTCCCTCCAGAGGAATAAGGAACCGCTACTAGCCATACCTAAGGTGGATGCGGCAGCAGCATCTCTCGCCAGAAACTCAGTATTCCCCACTGAAGGGGAATGCTATCCTAGGGACCCCACCGATAAGGGCATCGAGTCAAACCTCAGGCGTAATTTTGAGGAGATGACTGCGGTGATGAGGATGGCTCTGGTTACTTCTTACTTCACTAGAGCACTCATGGTCTGGATCAAAAGGGCTAAAGACCCCAAAGTGTCCCCTAAAATGACAAGAATTCTGTCAACTAGGATCCAGCTGGCGCATTTTTTCATAGCGGACTCATCAACAGATATACTCAGATGGTCCGCAAGAGCAGTAGCTTCAAATGTAGCGGCTAGACGCAGGCTTTGGCTGCGTTCATGGAGGGGGGATCCCACAGCAAAAAACACCCTGGTGGGAGGTCCATTCCAGGGATCAAAGATCTTTGGTATATGTCTCGATAAGGTACTCACCGAGGCTGCAGATAAAAATAAAAAACACACCTTACAAAGCATAGGCCAGGGCAGAAAGATTTTTCGTCCCTTCGGACAGAGACAACAACAAGGGGGTAACAGAAAGCCCTCTTACCCACAGAGGGGTAGACAGCAGAGATATAGACCCAACTGGTCCAAGCAGAAAGGACAGGGGAACAGAGCCAAGCACTTCCAGCCAACTAACAGACCTAAATCCGAGGCATGACTGTCAAGACTGTTTCGCAAACCCACAGAACCTAGGAGGGAGACTTCAAAGGTTCAAAGAAAAATGGCAGAGGGCCACATCAGATCGCTGGGTCTTGCAAACAATCGCAAAGGGTTATGCTATAGAACTCAACCAATGTCCAAAAAACTTTTTTATTCCATCGCCACGCTCCAGAAACCCCAAGAAACATCAGGCCATGCTGAAAGAGATCATCAGATTGAGGGACATAGGAGCCATCCAGCAGGTACCCCCACCAAATCACAAACAGGGACTGTACTCAATCCTGTTCTTAGTCCCAAAGAAAACAGGAGAGTGGCGGGCGGTGCTGGATTTAAAAAGACTAAACGACTGCATAAGGCCAAGAAGGTTCAAGATGGAAACTCTGCAATCCATCAGGTCAGTGATAGAACCAAACGAGTGGCTGACTTCATTAGACCTAAAGGAGGCGTACCTCCATGTCCCAATCCTTCCTGCTCACCGGAAGTGGCTAAGGTTCCACTACGACCAAACTCACTGGCAGTACGCAGCACTACCGTTTGGCCTATCCACAGCCCCGCGAACCTTCACGAAGGTCCTGGTTGCCTTAATAGCAACACTCAGAACGGAGAGAATCAAGATACATCCCTATCTCGACGATCTGCTGATTCGGTCTCCGAATCTGCACCAAGCAAGGTTGGATATTCAAAGGGTAGTAGACTATCTACAGGAACATGGATTCATAGTGAATCTCAAAAAGAGTCACCTGGATCCCTCCCAGGCCTTAGAACATCTGGGAGTTGTCATAAACACAAGACAATTCAAGTTGTTCCTGAGCCAACAGCGACGTCTAACTCTCAGGAAATCACTGGACCAAATCGCCCACAACAAGAAAGCCAGACTAAAGGACCTGGCCAGCCTCCTGGGGAGCATGATATCGTGTATCGGAATCCTGAGATGGGCGAGACTTCATGCGAGACCTCTCCAGAGATTCCTACGCCCTTGGCAGGACCTACTGACCTCAGGGGCAAATCCGTGGGTGACGGTACCTCAGAAGGTAAAGAAATCCCTTCTATGGTGGAAAGATCACAAACGATTCGACTCGGGGATACCAATCTTGGACCCGGAGAAAACAGTAGTAACAACGGATGCCAGCACCTCAGGGTGGGGTGCGCACATACAAGGAAGATCAGTCCAGGGAAAGTGGTTGAAATGGGAGAAAAAATACCACATAAACTGGCTAGAGCTCAGGGCAGCATACATGGCATTGAGGAAGTTAGCTCCCCAAATCCGGGGATGCCATGTACAAATCTACACGGACAATATAGTAACCAAGGCTTACATCAACCACCAAGGGGGATCTCGATCGGAAGCTCTACATCAACAGGCCCTAGCCATGCTAAAGTGGGCGGAAAAGAATCTACTCTCTCTCACGGCAGTACACATACCAGGGGTAAAAAACACACAGGCCGACTGGCTCAGCAGGGAGACACTCGACCCAGGGGAGTGGTCCCTACACCCACAGACGTACCATCTGATAACAGAGAGGTTCGGATTGCCGGAGATAGATCTGTTCGCCAGCCCGGCAAACACAAAGACAAGTCTATTCTTCACCAGATTCCCCGACAAACGAGCAGCGGGATGCGACGCACTCAACAGACCCTGGCCTCAAGGACTTCTCTACGCTTTTCCGCCGTTCCCATTGATCCAGAGGACAATAACAAAGATAAAGAGGGAACAAGCAGAGGTCATTCTGATCACACCATATTGGCCTCGCCGGCCATGGTTTGCAGACATAGTGACAATGACAATAGCACCGCATTTCAGGCTACCACTCAGGGAGGACCTCCTGAAACAGGGTCCAATAAGACACGAGAAACCAGAAGCTCTATGTCTGACAGCTTGGCTATTGAGAGGCGAGCTCTCACAAAATTAGGTTACTCCCAACAGGTGATGGAAACCATGCTCCAGTCCAGACGCCCTGCAACCAGGAGAATTTATCAAAGTACGTGGGCAAAATTTGCAGGGTGGTGTGGTACTAGGGGAGTAAACCCCATTAAGGCTTCAATCGGGGTGATACTAGATTTCCTTCAGGAAGGGCTGAGTAAGGGATTAAGTCCAAACACCTTGATAAGACAGGTATCCGCCCTCAGTAGCGTCCTTAGCACTAGGAAGGGAAGGAGTGTATCCAAACACCCTCATATCATAAGGTTTCTCAAGGCAGCAAAGGTCGTATCGCCTCCGGTGGTACACCGCTTCCCATCCTGGGACCTTAACTTATTGTTAAAAGCCCTAACCACAATACCTTTTGAACCCCTTAGGGAGATCTCCCTGTATTATCTATCCCTAAAGCTGGCTTTTCTAATAGGAGTTACTTCGGCTAGAAGGGTCTCTGAATTGAGTGCCTTGTCAATAGAGCCAAGTTTATGCATATTTAAGGAGGAGTCTGTAACACTGAGGCTAGATCCCAGTTTCATCCCCAAGATAAATACACATTTTCACAGGGAGCAGGAGATAAACCTCCCTTCTTTTTGCCCTAGACCTTCGCATCCTCAGGAGCATGTTTGGCACACTTTGGATGTTAAAAGGGCCCTCAGGATCTATATTGAACGCTCAGCGTTATTTAGGAGATCTTCGGCCCTATTTGTGGCCTATGGACCACAAAACAAGGGTAAGAGAGCCTCCAAGTCCACAATATCTAGGTGGATAGTTCTCTGCATTAAGGAGGCTTATAGAGCAAAAAACAAAAATCCCCCAAGCGGAATATTCGCACATTCACTTAGAGGGGCAGCTACTTCTCAGGCATTTAGACAAACTGCTAGCTATGGGGAAATTTGTAGAGCAGCGACGTGGTCCTCGGTTCATTCCTTTACAAAACATTATAGGATTCCTCTACAGGAATCGGCCGAGGCAGCGTTTGGAAGAAGGGTGTTACAGGCAGTGATTTAATGTCCTGCCTGGAACCTGTTATTCAGAGATAGAATCTGCCCACCCCACAGCACGCCGTCGTATAAAAGGGGGACACTGCTTGGGTAAGTCCCTACTGTGCTGGCTGGCCGTCCAGGAGGAGCCACAGGGAGAAAGGAAAATTGGGCACTTACCTCGTGAATTTTCCTTCTACTGTGGCTCCTCCTGGACGGCCAGACCCACCCGGAGTTTTTAACAGACTCTGGAATTAGGGTCTATAACTATAATTAAAGTTTTGAATCTTCAGAAAGGGCTAAGACAGAGCTTAAGGTGCCCTTGCAACGTCTGGACTGAGTAGGGTTTTCAAAAAGTTATTCCTGTTATATGGGCTTGTTGCCATATGAATCCATCCCTACTTAGGGATTAATTTGGTTATGTAGTTTGAATAATTACTGTTCATTGAGTGTCTTCAGCAGCATCGAGCAAAGGCTATATTACACTGGGGTTGGAAGGGATAACCCCGCACTGGAGACACAAAAGTTGGATGTCTGCCTCCTATTGATAGTGACGGGGATATACCCTACTGTGCTGGCTGGCCGTCCAGGAGGAGCCACAGTAGAAGGAAAATTCACGAGGTAAGTGCCCAATTTTCCTTTCTCACGAAAAGTTAGTTCTCAGCTTGTATTTTTAGTCTAGATCTTTAGCGATGCAGAAACGAACAGGAGAACCTTTAACAGGGCCACTTGGATGAAAAAAAGGAGCCGTACTAGCATGGGAAGGCCAAGGGAAACTAAAAACGACTTCTGAGACAGAGGGCCGGAATGCAGGCTTGGACTTGGAAGGCCAAGGTGACTCATCCTGGGGCGACTACCCAGAAGCCGTTTATGATGGGGTTCCAGATGGAAGAAAGAAGATCATTAAGTCATTGAAGTCCAATGGATGACTCTTCATTCGTGGAAGGAAAGGAGCTTGCTACCTACCCCCCCTTCCCTCCCGCTGTAGCAATTATCACACCACCCTGTAGGCTAATCACCCAGTTCTGGAACAGCTCATCCGCTCCACCTCTCTCAGCCCTCACTTAGTTCTGAGTTAGAGGTGTTGGCTACACAGATCCTCAAGACGGCTGATAACTGTGAAGGCAGGAAGAAGAGACCATACGTGCTGTCCTAGGTCAGCCCAATGGTCCAGCCTGTTGTTGATAGAGGTCACCTTCAGCCACTTCACAGAAACGTACAACAGGTGTACAAAAAGGGAATACAGAAACTTCTCCACCAAACCATTTTTGCCTGTCAGTTCTTCTGGATTTAGCCTTTGCTCAAGAGAGAAAGGCTACCGCACATAAAAGACTACTACATGAAGGCCTATTAAAATGTAATTAAGGGCTTACTGGGGGGAGGGGCAGCACAAGTTAGATTTCAAATTAGTAGGACCCAGAAAACAAGTTATTTTACTGCAAAAAACAAGAAAGAAATGTTATAACTGCTATATGTTATAACTAGGGAAATTCCTGTATAATTGAGAGCACTGTCAGAAAAAAAAATGGCTTGCTTTTTCTGGCTCCTTTAAAAGGAAAATTCACAGTAAAGCTATCAATCTGTTTACCAGAGTTCAACGATTTCAAGGAGAGAGAATTTTCACGGTTTTGCTGGTCCACTCCAAATAGTACAACTAAGAAAGTAATTTCTGAGGTTGGGGCATGCTTCCTCAACACGCTTTATTCTGGAAGAAATTACCCTCAGCGAAGGGTTATTAAGGTTAAGAAATTACCCTTAGTTTCAGAAAACGCTGGTTTTAAAAACAGGGGTGACCAAGAGATGTGGTCTACAGGTAAATCAGAAGCTAGCCCCCAGAAGGTCAAAGCATGGGCAGGGGGACCAGCCTCTTAGAGATCCCTTCTGGAGAGGAAAGCGGGACCAATGTCCCGGGGGTGTCTGCAGGGAGGAGACAGGTGAGGAGCGCTCCTCCAGTGCAGCGGACAAGGCTCTCTCAAGGGGGGAAATCCTCCTCCCCACTCCTGAGAGGGGCTGCTGAGATGCCCTAGAGCTGGGCGCCTATGGGAGGGGTCCCAGTCTGGAGGAATGAAGCCAGTGGGAACAGTCTTGGCAGAAGACTTGAGGTTGGTGCTTAGACCAAGTGACACCGTAAGTCCCTGTTTCAAAGTTTTTCAGAAACACAGTATTACAACATGGTCATTTAATCCTATGATTTTTATCTCCACCAGTCTAACTTAAAGTGCACAACTGAATTCAGGTCATTGGTCGGTTTCTTGCCGCGATGGCTTACCTTGCAATTTGATTAACAAAGGGCCTCAGTTCCAAGGGGTCGTAGGCACGAGCGAAGGCCCAACACACGTAGCACGCAGCATCTCTCACGTTGGAACCCACACTGCAGGCTCCCCGCTTCTCATCGTAGGTCAAGGCCTTTGAAATCACGGGAACAACTGCAGAATAAAAAGTAAAAAGTTAGGACTAGGGATACGGTAGGTGAAAACAAGAGTTCACGGCCACTCGGTGTTAGTTAGGATTTAAAGCGAGGGGGGGGGGGGGGGGGGGGGGGAGTCATTCCCCTGCCACCGCAACAACATCTAAGTGAAGAGTGCATGTGGTTTTAGTGCTAAGTCGCTTGCAGCTTGTTCAGAAGGTGGCAGCTCGGCTGCGTGACCGTTTGGGCAGCCGTGATCGCATTGCGCCCTGCCCTGCTTTCTCTGCATTGGCTGCCTCTAGAGCAATGGATTGAGTTTAATCTGTGCTGCTGGTTTTCAGGGCCCTGAATGGTCCACAGCCCGGGCGCCATTCGAGACTTACTCCTGAAGCCTCGTCTTGATGGGTATCTGTGCTCTGAAACCACCCGCTGTTTGAGGATCCTGCCATTGTGCCTTAAGTCAGCGGGCGACTGGGCCTTTGCCGTGGCGGGTCCCTCAGTGTGAAACTCGCTCCCTCCAGATGTTCTGCTCAGCTCCTCCCTCCTCAACTTTAAAAAGCACCTGAAAACTTATTTATTCTCCAGGTGTTTTTAGCATCCATTGCTGCTTTTCCCTTAACGTAGTCTTGTCCTCCCACTTTAGCTTTCCTTTTAAACTATTCTTAAATGGATTTTATATTGTTACTGTATTTTATGTTTGTAAAGCGCACTTGGCAGGGCATGCTATAAAAATAAAATTATTAACAAATCAACATGGCATTTTGTTATTTTGTCTAATAACGTCTGGTTCTCTCATCATCCTCCCCAGCTGCACCTTGCTGCTCTCACATGCAAATCAAGCATGGAGGGGACAACACCCTCAGCCAAAATTTAACAGTGTGTACATCAACTGTGTACTCACGAGTCCGCAAAAAGAACACACTGAGTTATTCTAAACTTCCATTCCAAAACATTTGTTCTAAACCACACGGGTACAATCCAGCACACAACGTATGCCGGCGGCAGGTGGAGCACCAAGCTGGGCAGTGTCGGCTCAGCTGTGCAGGTCTGAGTGCCAGCGTGCTCAAACTGCGCCTCACGTAGGCGCGGTTTATCAGGGGGTGCTGGATTGCACCCTATTATTCTAAATATTGAAACAGAAAAGAAACGTGGCCAGTAGTAAATGAGACATAAAAATGTGAGCATCTTCTGACTTCTTACTTGAGTGAAAAAGAAATTAAGTGCAACTTTTCTAATCAAAGAGAGAGAGACTAGGTGGCGAACCATAGCACACTCATCACAGTGTTTTAGCAAAGCTCTTTCACTGCCTGGGCAGTCTCTGGAGATCTCAAGTACAACGGGTGTATTAGTCTCCAGTTGACACATCCTGCAACGTGAAAGCAGACAACAGTGATGGGTGGGAGATCAAAAACGGAGTTTACAAATGTGTTGCTCTGTGCGCCGTCACCACCCACCTCCCCACCGTGTATGAACTAGCCGCAGAGTGCATCCCTCTCCACGGTCCCGACTTCGGAAGGAGAGTCCTTCTTTTGGTGCCCTCTTACAGGAGAGGGGGACACAAAGAGACTGGAATTCAAGCCTCAGGCACTCCTTTTCTGGTTGCCTTCCAAGGAAAGAGCTTGAAAAGAGAATGGGGAGATGATGGAATCACAAGAAGAAACGAAAGGTGTTAACAAACAAGACAGTGGCCCAGGCCAGTGTCCACCTGCCCATGTATTAATTTTACTCCCGGTCTCTCCCTTGATCCCTGTAAAGTACAGCAACTGGTGGAAACACAGAGGATTAATTTATAGTCAGTCAATAGCACACCTCAGGCTCCACTGGGCACGTGGCCTCTGCTCAACAAACCAGCAGCCCCCACTCACAGCGGGGTCTCGGAGAATGTGAAGCGTGCCGTGCGGGCAAAGGCAGGCCAACGTGCACCCATGTGTCTGCATCTCCTCAATCAGGCTGTATGGAGACTTTTGTGAGTACAAGTCCACCAGCACAAGAGAGTCATGAGCAGAAATCCTACAGCATCCGAAGAGCAGCTGCTTCCTACCCCTCTCTTGCCCTCACTGGCACTGCCTACAGGCACATGAAATACACACAGGGGGCTGCCTGTTTATTAGGCTGGATGCACTACAACTGAGTGGGGGGCTGCATGGACCAAACCTGGACTCCTACGGGCTATCATCTCCTCGGATTTCACCCTAAGTGAAAGGAGAAATAGGAACGCATCTGTCCCTCTTTATGCACTTGGAATGGTGGGAGGAGAACCAAAACGAGTACGCACAAAAACGGGGACACCTATTGAATTCGCTGTACTCGACTCAACCTGCCACCATCAGGTAGAAATCTGTACCTCGTTGGGGCCTGACGGGTGACCTCAAGTCCACATTTACTGACTTCCAGTCCAGGAATACCAACTTCTGGTACCGTTGTTTTGAGTTACCATGCCGATTTTTGTTATTTTCCAATACCAATATACCGAAAACCAGTAAATCGGTACGTCAGTAATGGGTAATCGGTTGGGGTGTGCAATGTGTGTCGTTATAATTAGTTACAAAAGCTAAGGAAGCCCCATTTATTTTCGTAACTAAGGTAACAAAATGAATATGCAAACAACATTTGTTTGATTTTATTCATTTTCATATTTTCTTTTATTTTTAATCCATTTTTTAAAAATAAAAAATCATTACCCATGCACAAAATGGCCACTGGACCATTCTGGGCACGTGCACCCTTTTCCAACATGGCGCCAGCGGCATTTCCTACTAAAAACAGAATTGGGGGGGGGGGTTTAAAGAAATTTTTGAGAAGCTTGCATTTTCTGTGTTTCTCTCAAGTTCAGTGGATAAGAAGCTTGAGAAAGCCATTAGCTGATAAAAACAGATTGGGAAAAAAAAAATCACACTTTGAACCCTAAAGTATTACTTAAAAATAACTTTTTACAGAATTAAAGTAAATGAATTTTTTAAAAGAACTTGGAATTTTTTACAACTGACTATGTAGAGGAGCAGCTGCAGAATTTTTTTGAATTTTTTTTTAAAAGTGTCAACCATTGTTATTCCATGCTCATTACAGATTTTACCAAAACAGTATTCATAGAAATCATTGACGTTGGAAGGGACATCAAGGGTCATCTAGTCCAACTACCTGCTTGGGATTCAGGATGGCGACAGCTACAACATTCCCGACAGCCTCTTTCTGAAAACCTCCTAAGAAGGAGAACATACAAGCTCCTTAGGGCAATTTTCTTCCATTGCCACACAGCTCCTAATATCAGGAAAAACCACCTTGCAAGAGTAGTGTGGAGCTATTCTCTACCCCCACCTTTTAGTGAGAGATTTGGGGCACTTGGAACACAACGTACCATCCTCAAGCACATGTCCCCACGCCCCAAGTATCCTAGGCTGGTCACAACTCCTCCTTCACTACAACTTGGTCTCCCTCACCCCCTCCCACATGCTGTCAGTGAGTGACACTGCAGCAGAACTTTGTGTTGCCAAATAAATATTGGCTCAAGGAACATTATCAGTAGGCCAGAGCAGAAGAGAAATGTCAATTTAGCTTCCCGAGTTGCATGCTGCCTAGTTACAACACGACTGTCTCTGCAGCGCTACCGATGAGACGATCATCGGCGGTAGTTTATTACGAACAGCGCTATGGAATCTGCAGTTCATCTCGTGGCAGTATGTTATGTTTTCATTGCATGGTACTACAACATGAGAACTACCAGCTTGCACACTACTACTCACTGGGTGTCTAGACATAATGCTACCCGAACAAAGTGACAAACACAAATGTATGGATCTTTTCTCTAAGAACTTATCCAGTCCTTTTTAAAACCACCGAACACTTGTCCCCTTTATGCAAACACGCATCTTGCCATTGGTTTAGCATGCTATTCTGGAGCTCACATATCTGCAAGCACCCTATCGCGGCTGTTATGTTTGGTCAAGGGCACCGCCTTCCCACATGCTGTTGGTCATCAGGGCAACGACTGATGGGAAACTCTATTGGGTGGCTGTCAATACACAAAACAGCTTTCACCTTTGTTTCTACCAGCTACGTACCCAGGAGGATGTCACAGCCTTTAAACACCCGACGGCTAGCCCGTGTTTAGCATTATGTCAAAACACACTCATTTAACCTGTGTTCACAAGAGGATCATGTTGTGAGGGCCTGTATTACTAAGCACACAAGATGTAGCACTTCAGGCTGGCTACGCAATTTTCAGGGCAAGTAACTTCATCCCAAATTCCACTCATCGCTGTGGAAGTCTCTCATGCACGGATCACCAAGAATGACTATGGGGCTGATAGGCCAGGATACAATACATTCCACCGTTACAGATGGGCTATGATCTTTGGCCGTTTTTAAATGGGACGTAGTCACACAGGTCCACCCGAGCGCCCGTCTGAAGGCCGCGCGGGTTGGTGCGCACTCCCGTAACTCACGCACCACCCACTCGTGCCCATGCACGGCGCACCAGGGGGAAATCCGGGATGCTCCATGCGGGGGCAGGAGTTGGTGGTGGGTGGGGAGGGGCGCACACGTATCCCGGCCTGTTTGATTCCCCTCCACCCCCATTCAACAGATGCGAGTGTGTGTTCATCAATAGCCAGGAACGGACCATTCCATTATGATCTGTTACGTACTTCTCTGAAGTGACCCAACCTGGCCACTGTCCGAGGCAGGATGCTGGGCTAGACAGACCATTGCTCTGACCACCAGTATTGGACTTCTCATGTTCTTAAACGCTCAGTGACTGAGGTTTTTTAAGCTGACTATGAGGTGTCTGTTTTTACTAGATGGAGCGGCGTAGCAAGGCTTCGGTGGGCCTGGACTCATGTTCCAATGATGGGTTACCCTAAGTGCAAGGGAATGGGGCCTCCTGGTCAGCTTCAGTCTTACTCCGAAAAGGTGGTAGTGCTGTGCTGGCTCCCAGCAAGACCACTCCCAAGCAGCAGCCACTCCACCAGGGAGAAAGTAGGACTAGCATTCTACCCCGGCCAACTACAAAAACTTCCTTCTTGGCCACCTCCATAAAATGTTCAGAGTGGGCAGGGTGTTGGCCCTGGCCACTTCCTATCACCGCCCACTCTGAAAATTCCCTAGTGGTGCTCGAGGTGCATAGGGCCCCACTCGGGTTCAGAGTCTGAGCTCACTGCTTGGCAGCTACGCCCCTGACTAGATCTAGCATCTTCATATGTGATAAACCACCTTTCTTGACGTCCCATACTGTAAAAGTGCTTTAGCCAGAGCTCCCTTGGTATAAAAAGGAACGATGAGCTACACCAAGGCATGAAACAGCCTGAATCCAGCCTTCTGAACGTCCTGAATGTGTTCACTTTCAGGATACACTCCAAATCCCATCTGTTTTTTGCAGGAGCTTTCAAGACCGCAGTTCTGCATAAGGCAGGCGCAAGAGGTCTACTGTGCTGCTCTGCCTGTATGGGGTAAAAATGGGTAGCACTTTATTGTCTATTTCTAAACACCACACAAACTCTCTTCTCATTCTAAAAGCCGCCATGCACTCAAGCTGCTAAAGCCATGGAAGACCCTTTGCTTTATATCTCTACAGGGATAAGGAGTGGGAAACAGAGTCTGAGTGAAGTGGGATCTTGGAAGGGAAATTCGTATGAAACTGGCAGAAACTGATTAAATGGGAGTGAAAGAGCAGTTAGGAAAATGTGCAACATGCTCCTATAGTCAGGTTCCTCGTCACGCAACAATAAATGGCAGAGACGATACATCCCCCCGCCCCCCCAACCCGACTATCTTTGCACCATAGAAGGAAAACAGCTCTAAAAACGAACAGCTGCTAGGTCCTAATTGCACTCCGTTCACGGATGAGAGAACTCCAGAATACTTCTCAATGAAACCTTTCACACAGTTCCAGAAGGGCGCTGCCAAAGTCTGTTAAATACACACGTTTCCCTGGAGGGCTTCCTTTTGGCAACGGCGAGTCCAGTACTACAGTTTAAAACACCCTACGCTTGAGATACTAGTTTGTTAAACAATCGCCTCCAGAATCAAGCACCTTCAGCGAAAATAGAAGTCATTTGGCTATTAAACCTTCCTTTCTCGGACCATATTTGCAGAGCACGCTCAGATCTGAGAACACATGGGTGCAGAGAACCTTACGTATCAATTAAGAACTATAGCTCGTTAACAAATTATTTTAAGGATTAATAACTGGCCCAGGCAGAAAAAAAAAATCTAAAGAATTAACTAACAATGTATTATAATTCAGTCTGTGACTTATTTCAAGCTCAAACGATTGAAAAATTATTTTAAAAAAAATTAAAAGGGGAAGGAATTATTAAAGCAAAGTAATAATTTGAGGAACATTCATGAGGTATTTTCAGACGTTACGAGATCACGCTCAACCAGAGTCAATACCCTGTGGTGGGGAATGGTCCCGTAACGTCTGTTGGGGAACCGGAAGTTCCCCCCCAGATGTTTGCCACGCTCAATCCCCGCCGGAAATCGCATTCACCACACAATCGGCTGAATCCGCGGGGTCGGCGCCGATCGCGGGGTGAAGGAGATTCCGGCGGGGATGAAGGGGCCCGTCACGTCTGGACGGCGATCACGGCCTGGAATCCCCGCCGGGATTCCTGCCCGTGGTCATTTTGGGCAGGCGCTGCAGCCGCATTGGCCGTGACGCCCGCCCGTCTACCCAGAGGGCGGGCGGCGAGAGAGCATGGAGGGGGCGGGGCCATGCGGCCACACGTTGCGCTGTGCGACCCCGCCCCCTCCCCGATTCCCCACTGGGATCCCCCAGCACGTCTGTTGGCCGTGCCGGAGTGATCCCGGCGGGGAATCTGAGGGTTGTTTCCGTGACGGGGCGAAGCATCCATGGTCTGATCAAAAATATATTGTATTAAAAACAACAATATGTTAACATACAAATCCCCTTTGCAAGAAAACAGTGCAGCAAAAATGATATTTTTAGCATTTTAGCTTCCATTTCAGGCAGAAGCAGCAGCACCTCCTTCAAAAATGCAGCACAACTTGTTCCAAAAAAAGGCTTAATAAACTGGTGGGAAAATGGAATTAGCTGGTTCTACAGGAACAGTGAAACAGCTCCCTCAGGGGCAATTTTTAAAAATCTTCGGCACACTTCCTTCTGCGAAGATGGATCACTTCAGGTTCTTAGGAAAGTTACTGGCTGTGACCTGCTGTACCCTCGTCAACGGAACAGCCCCTAGACAAAAGAATGATTGGATTCTTAACCACCGAATAGAATGTGTAGGAAGAAAAACCGCATCATCACGGGAGGGGTTTCAGTCTGGAACACAAAAGTCAGAGGTCTCCCTCCTGCTGCCATGATTAACGCACCTTGGAAACGTTTACAAATTACAAAGACAAAGAAGGCTTATGCCTAGCTTGGCGTTGCTCTGATTCACGGAGTTGTCTGCAATCTTGTCAATGGGCCTTTAAATGAGACAGCAACAACCACGGGTTGGTCTGCCTTTCAAAGCCTTTAAAGATAAATGAGCACTCTGAGGGAGGTAAAAATTCTCTCCCTCATCCACCCCCAGACCCATTCAGAGGACTGGATACACTGGTTGATCCCCATCCCCATTTAGTGCATTCCTCTGCACAACACAAAATGGCTCTCTTTTTGTGGAAATATAGGTTTGTGAATACACAGAGTTTATTTGTAGCACAGGGCTGTATAAATTCACCATTTTTTATGTGTGTGAGAGAGACAGAGATATTCTTAGATGAAAGCCTCCAATTTGATAAAGGGAAATTAGGTCCTGTCATTTTAGTTGGTGGGGAAGAGAGCAGAGTTTACTATTTACTATGTGAAGATCATTTAATACAACAATTTGTACTATTCCAGAAGTTTGTATCTTGGTTTTACAGCTAAGACTTTCCTTAAAATAAATCCCCAGAAAGTCTTAGCTGTAAAAACAAAGGGGTCATCGTAGCACCTAGTTACAAGAAATATATTTCATTCAACCGTAAAAGCAAGAAATATCTGTCCATGATTTCAGAAATGGAGAAGGGAAAAAAACAGCAGACCGTTTCTAGATGTGATTAATATTTTCACCACAGAGAAAATACAACATAAAGAGAAATGTTTTTCCAGGTACTGTACTTTTCTCCTTTTTTAACATTCTTGTACTAAGTTTGACATTATTTGTGAAATAGATGTCCTTATAGGATTCCGACACTGAGGGAGAATATATGCAATACTATGAATGTTAAATGTAGTACAATGGCTAAATGTTTCACTCCCATCTCCTGTACATAATCGAATACTGAGTTCAATATTCTTGAGAATTTGCAGGATTTGGGGTCAAACAGCAGAATACAGATTTTGGAACTTACACTAAGGATGCAAAGCTCCAGCTCTTTAACCCTGGCTTCTGCCACTTAAGAACATAAGAAGTGCCATACTGGGTCAGACCAAGGGTCCATCTAGCCCAGCATCCTGTCTCCGACAGCGGCCAATCATGGTGGATTGGAAGAAGCCCCCAACAAGTCACCATGGGGGATCCATTCCCTGTTGTTTTCCCCTGTTGTTCCCTGATCACTTGCATGAGACCCATTTAAATGACTGGGATTTGCACTGGTGCCAGGGGGTTAGCACCGTTGCTAACCAGCCAGAGGATAACACCAGGTGAAAACAAATAAGACAGTAGCCCACGGTAGCCCAGGAGTCACCTGCTCGTCACTTAGGTCGCTGTCAGATGTCCGCCCACGTCCGCCTCAGAGCGAGTGGTCAAATGCTACAGTTTGTGTGGGCCGGAGGCAGTCAACGACACAACCCGAGCGAAGGCCTGGACACCCGGGCTAACAGTTGCCCTCCCATCTGTTAAGGCCCACCCAATCGTGCCACAAGGCGAGGTCTGAGGATCGGGCCCAGAGGAGTGAGCTCGCCATGGCCACCAATCAGCTGATCGGGGGACCAGGAGGAGCACCCCCAATCAGTTGTTTGGCATGTGCACCCAGACCTGCTGAAGGCGTGCCTCTGGGCCTCCTCATCAGCAGTTTGGTGGCAGTTGTTCCTGGGGGTCAGAGCCTCCTAGTCAGCAAGGGTCCAGGCGTCCGGTCCCATATGGATAGCTCCTCGGCTGACCCGAGGCCCGGAGGGACCTGTGATGGCAGCCAGATTAACCGAGGGAGGCTGCTCGTGTGAACCACACAGATTAACCGAGGGAGGCTGCTCGTGTGAACCACACAGATTACTCGAGGGAGGCTGCTCGTGTGAACTGCCCTCCCCACTGACCTGAGGAGCGGGGGTGCAGTGGTCCTCCGTCGGGACTGCCCAGGGAGCCGGCTCACCCCTCATCTCTCTTGTTTTCACCCACTATTGATGTCCATTTGTCTTAGCGCTCACTCAAGCATTATGAAAATGAACTCACAGCAAAACTAACACAGTACAGAGAAAGGCTCAAGTGACGGATAAAAGCAATTCAAGCTTTCTTGTGTTATGGTGTGGGACTTGAGCGGCTACACAATTTGAATTCCCACCGAGGCTCCCTCTACTGCCTTGTCACTCTGCTGTCACTAAGCCGGGCACGTGCCCCTGTGACTTCTCAGCTTCGTGGATGCCTCCCTGTCTCTCCCTAGGTTCTCCTCTTGCTTGTCCATGCTAGATTGTAAGCCTCTTGGGGCAGAGGCCTGTCTCTAATGAATGATTCTTCAGTGTCGGGTGTATTGATGGTGCTGTATAAATACTTAATAGCATAATAATAAAAGTCAGCAGCTGGAATCCTAAAAACAGTTCCTTGGGCAGAGTTACATTGGCTTTGAGGGTGGTTTCAGGATGACAGGTCCAGGGGGTTTGCAGAATCTTATGCTTCATGGATATACTTACACCTGAAATCAAGGCTGATATCGCTGCTGGGGGAGCTCACACCTCCCTTGCATTCCCAGATTTTCTAAATATCACAATAAGTCAATTCTTTTTTCTTAATTACAGAACCCAGTCAGGCTCATGCTCTCCTGTAGCTCTGCTTGGCATTTTGAGCAGCAGGACACTCCAGGACTTGACAATTCGCTTTTTGTATTTGATCTGTGATGTCATCTCAAACGGTTACTATATTCAACTGTCAAGCATGCGCTACGGTCACACAGCCTGTGAACGGTTTGTCAGTCTACGTTAATACTTTTGCATATTTTTTGCATTTAAAAAAAAAATTAATTAAAAAAACCCTATTACCTTGTTGCCAAAATAAACACCTCCCACAGGAATCTTAACACACAGACCAAGAGACACCAGAGAGGCAGGAACAAGCATAGTTTGCTAAACTGAGTACGCTATTTATCTGCAATAACTGAACAAAACCCACAGAAATGGTAATTTGTTCAGATTTTTAAAAATTGCGTTATGCAACTGGTGCTTCTTATCTTGTTTGTTTAGACAGCAAACAGTATCTCAATCCAGTTATTAAACAGCACCCACCTATAAAGTTCTGCGAACATTCATCAAGAAAATACAGTCGTGTTTTGCTGTAGCCTAGAGGGATTTGTTGAGCACCTGCTCCATTCCACACTACCCAACCTAACAACATAACTGCAGGTTGCAACACAATACTTTGCCCGAATTCATGGAAAACAGGGGGGAAACTTCTGCCTTCTCATCGTTACGCTGAGCACAAGACGCTCTCATATTTGGTAGAAACAGGATCAGTTAATATTTTGCTTTGTAAACTCCGGTTTTGTACAGTAAATAGAACTAGTTGGATAAATAATTAATGAATCAGAATGACATTTTAGATGCTTCCACGTAAATGGAACAAAAACACAAATTTAAAAATTCCTAAGGAGGGTTGGGGAGGGTCCAATGAACACATGTATGGCCAGATATATGGATTTTGTCTAATGGTTATAACTTTAAGTCATGCAGCTCTGAAAAGGCCAACTCCACAAGCCTACTTGTACGTGGGAGCATGAGCAAAAAGAATAATAGAATGTCCGAGTTGGAAGGAACCTCAAGGGCCAACCCCCTGCTTGGATGCAGAATGACGGCAACTACAGCATCCCGCCGAGAGGGAACGGCAAGCTCCAGAGGATGCTAAAATGTAAAAACATCCTATAACCTTGGGGTGTAACTTCCCACTTACACCCTAAACCCTATCAAAGCCAACATCGCTCAATTGCCTGCCGCTGCCAAAGCCTGCTGCCCCACGCCTCAACTTGACCTAAGAGCTTAGTCTCTCCTCCCATGGGCTCCCCTGGCCTCCAGGTACTAATGGCTTGGCCTAGGGCTCTGAAAGTCTCAAGGATTCAGTCCCATAGTGACATTTCTCCTCATTCACAAAAAAATGACAAAATCTTTTCACTAGTGACCAGTGCATCACTGGGAGAGCTAGCCAACTGGTTTACTAACTTAAATTACTAAATTTGCTTGGTGATACTGCTGGTACCTCCAAGAGGGCATTCCTAGCTACCTGCAGGAGTCACGACAGAGTGTAGGGGAGGACGTGGTCTTTCAGATACTTCAGACCCAGGCCATATAAGGCTTTAAAAGGTCAAAACCAGCACCCTAAATTGTGCCTGGAAAGCTACAGGAAGCCAGCACAGACTCTGAAGGATAGGTGTAATGAACTCACGGAAACCCACTCGCAACATTCTGCACTACCTGTAGCCTTCTTCCAACTGAACTGCCATCCTATCGTATACACAGAGGAAAGGCAAACAGGAGAAGATAATGAACAACCTGGAACATTTCTTTCCCTTCTTGTACCGCAGACCGAGTTCTAGGGAACTATGCAAGGCATTGCCATCCACCCTTTTCCAGAGATCGACAATCATGTCCACAATGTTCCCAGCTCCTAATCAGAGCTTGGGTCACCTACATTTAGCCGCTATTCGGAACAAGCACATTATGTAAGTGAAAGGGTGTATCTCATCCTCAGAGTGGATAAGCAGGGATGCGTAAGCTGCTCGACAACAACAAATGTTTTCCTACACGGACTCCTGCCAAATTAGCCACCAACCCAACAACATGCCTGGCTGTGAAAAGTTAATCTGCTCCTCAGCTCTCCCTGTCAGCTTCCTGCTCTCTCCTCACCTAGGAACAGCTGCTTTACAGCCTTCACTGTAAAATGAGTAAGGGGCTTTAAAAAAAAAAAAGTAAGAATGTGCTCAATGTCGCACAACACAACAGTGACTAGGAGACCGGCAAAGAGTCAACGCCATGGGCTGACTATGCCTCCCCACTGAGGTCAACGGCAAAACTAACGTCAATTTTAACAGAAGCTCAGTTCTCCCGCTTCACAGCTAGGTTAGATAAAGTTGTGCTGTCATGAGAGCTCATTGTATGAATTTTCCATTAACCCAAAAACTGGCCTAGTAAGTGCACACAATTTCTTGTCCTAAATCTGGTGCACCTTATTAGTTAGACAGCTCATCCAGCAGTGTCGCCAAGCAAATTTAGTAACGTCAACCAGAAATTCAAGTAAACAAGGATTCTCTTGTTGGTTTTATCTTCATCTCCGCCCAGTTTTTAAAAAACAAATAAGCTAAAGCCTACAAAATGACAAATATATCAGCTAGATCAAAGAGAGGTGGCAACATCATAGAGAAGCCATGATATCAACACATGACATGGATCTCCCCTGTAACTAAGTGAAGCACGTGCACCTGCAACTTCTCAGCCTCATAAACGTATCCTTGTCTCTCCCGATTTTCACCTCTCCCTTGTCTCCCCCATCCTTGTCTCTTGGATTGCAAGCCCTTTGGATTAGGGACCTGTCTATAACTACTGACTCTACAGTGCGAGGTATGCTGCTTGCGCTATATAAACAACAACAACAAAGCGTTTTTCACTTACACACGTTATACTGGGAAACCCTTTTTATTTAAAAGAACAACAGGTCCAAAAGAGAGGGTCCACTCAAATCCTCAAATGTTGACTTCTGCTAGAAAGACATTTTGACTTGAAGGAGTGCTTTTTCAGTCCTGCGTACAAGAATTTAGCCACACAATGTCAATTAAGGCTAATGAAAGCCATTCAATTGCTAACATTCAATTTCTAATTCTGTCTAAATAATCCGTATAGGCGATATTTAACAGCATTGATTAGTAAGAGAATATTCACTCTGTTCCCCCAAGTTAGAGGGTCAGGGACATCACAAGTAGGAGTGTCACAACAGATCCAGTGTCTCTCCTTCTCTGTACGTTGTATCAAAAAGGAAATTATTATTATTATTATTATAAGCACTTGTATAGCGCCAGCTGTGTACCTGGTGCTTTACAGAACCAGGAGAAGCATAGCTAGGTAGGATGGAATGGGCAGCAGTGCGGAAGACTGAAGGGCACCCCCCCCAAAAGACCCTCTTTCCCAGGTGTTGGAGACACAGCTGCATCAGGGAGCATCAGCGGCGGTGCACCCCCTAGGAATTATGGGGCAATGCCCCCCCTGGCCGTGCCCCCCCCCCCAGGAGCCGGACTCGCTGCTCCCCCGAGCACCGGACGACAGTGACACTTAAAAAAAACAGCACCACGGTGACTCTGTGGAGCCAACTTGAAGAACCTTGTTTAGCGAGGTAGCAACCTTCAAGATCCGTGCCTCCCAACAAGGTTCTTCAATGGCTCCGACATTCTCACTGGTTGTCTGTGCGTGCGCGCGCACACACAACCAGTGACTCACCCCCTCCCCCTCCTGAAGGCTTCCTAAGGAAGCCTTGGGAGGACAAAAGGGAGGCGTTCTCCCTTTATGTGGAATGGGCGGCTAGAAACGCCATCCATCCCACATAAAGGGAACCCTACAATGGAATAGTGCCCAGCCGCAGGGGGCACTATTTCATGGCAGGGATAGCCCAGGGTTAAAAGTCTTACCCGGGCGCTGAACACAGGCGGCCGGACCAGACTACGCCTGCACGGCAGCTCCCAGGCCCCCCCGCACAGTCGACTCGGCTGTG
>QEPC01011341.1:4578358-4591355 GCA_003113815.1 Sphenodon punctatus
GGGGAAGGCCAGCGAGGAGGAGGTTACAATAGTCAAGGTGTGAGATGACTAGGGCATGGATGAGAGTTTTGGCAGAGGAGACAGACAGAAAAGGGCGGATCTTAGCAATGTTGTGGAGGGAGAAGCGGCAGGATTTGGCCACAGAGTCAATGTAGGGTTTGAAGGTAAGGTGTGAGTCGAAGATGAAGCCCAAGCTACGGGCTTGGGGGACAGGGAGGATGGAGACCCTGTCAATGGCAATTGACAGCGAAGAGGGAGAGGAAGGATTGAGAGGGAAGACAAGGAGTTCAGTTTTCGCCATGTTCAGTTTGAGTTGGCGTTGAGGCATCCAGGTGGAGATATCCGAGAGACCTGCCTGATATGACCTGCCAATGTACCCAACCCTGCACTGGTGGGGATCAACTATGAGGTAAGAGTAGTTTAATCTCTGGGCTCATCCTTCCCTCCCTATTTAGACCAAGACAGCCAAAGTTACAATCATGTCCTTTTACTTTCCCTTCCTGCCTGACACAGCTCATAAAAAAACCCTTCTGGTTTCCTACTGAAGGGAGAATGTTTTTGCAATTAAACTAATGTGGTGAAAACTTTCTCTTCAGCCTTTTCTCCTCTTATCCTAGGATATACCTTAATCCTGCTTGGCCTAGTTAACCACAGTAGCCTACTTACCTACCACAGCCGCGACATTAGTTCATAAACTGTTTTCGCAAGCTATGAATTGGGATCAGAATGGCAAGGGATGGCGAAAATTGGGAGAACTTTGTACACATTTTCACTGCATTATACCAGTTCCAAGTTATCAGCAGCTCCCAGGTTTTATGACAGAAGGGAATTGGAGAACAGGCATTTTCCTTGCAGGCTCCCTTTCTTGGTCTGAAATAGTCCAAGTATGCAGAGTTTCAGGCTCCCCTACAAAGCTCCCCTATTTGTTCACACTATGAGGGAAGGTTGAAAAGTGTTAGCAAAGGGGATCATTTTGATTTTACTAGAAGGAACAATATTTGGGAGAAGCACCAGAATATTCTGCTTCACCTTGAAAGTAAAGTTTTATGAAGAAGAGATCTTTCTAACTGCTTCACCTACTGATGCATTACATGAACCGTTAACATTTTAGTCCACAGGGCATTTTTAGTGTAAAGTGAAGTAAAATTTATTTACAGCAATAAGCCAAACAAGAACTTTTAGTGATTTAGATATGGATGACCAAAGCCATAACTGGTATAAAACGAGAACGACTTTACAGACCTAGGCCTGCTTACACCAATAGTGGATTTGCCCCCACACTAGGATAGTACATGAAAACTAGGCACTAGGATTGCCTCCACATCATCTAATTCTCTGTGGGTCTCCAGAATAGCTGTCCCACAATTATGAAACAGCCTTCCCCAGAGGCTCATCTAAGTCAGCTCACCTTCTAGAAGTATAAGACTTTTCTGTTTAGCCTGGCATTTGGTAGGCAGGGATAGGGCTTCGGAAAGTTTGGGACAGGAGATTTTAAACTGGTTTTGTGTGTATTTTAAATATATTTTTGAGGTATTTATGGGGGGTTGATTTTTCACTTTGTAATCATTTTGGGGGAGGATTGATGTGTTGTGAACCGCACTGAGCCCTTCCAGAGAAGGGAGATACAGAGAGCGAGAGCACCCTTGACTTTAAGATATAGCAGAATCTCTCTTCCTCACCCTCCACCCCCGGGATCTCTGAAAAGCAAATTATAAAAATTCATTCAGGAAACTTCAATCTGTCATTTACTTTTCTGAAGTAATACACTCAAAGAGAGAAACCCAGCCCTCCTGTTCTCACTGGCAGAAATGTTTTTTTAAAAACTAAAAACCCACAATTGCAATTCACACTGAAAAAAATATGGAAAGCTATTTCATGGGTCATTTTATAGACACTTGGGCTCACCCTTTCTACACATGGCTCAATCTTTTACTGCATACACTTCCAATGTTTCAAATTGAGGGTATTTATTTTGGAGACAGTGGAAGGCACCATCAAGAAGAATAGCATAAACAGCTTTGATCACCTCATTTCATTGTTTTGCAAACTTAACTTTTAAATGTCCAATTCAGCTGTGGCGAGTTGAGTTATAAAACTTGCTGTCTTTATAAATCTGCCTGTAAACTAGTGCTGAGGGGCTAGCAAAACGGGCTGCAATCTGGCTCATTCAAAAGCTGTAAAGTTCAGCAGCAGGAGAGAGTGGATGTGGATGTGAAAATCAATTTCCGTCGGGGTTGACTCCATTCAGTTTACAATCCCTGTGTGTTTGACCGTCGATTATAGGCAAGTTTCGACAGATCCCAAGCTTGGGGTTTGTTTTGTCCCGCCTTTCCCAGACAGGACTATCATGAAGGCCAAAAAGATTTCAATAAAAAGGCAACAAGGCATGTGTGAAAAAGCCACAATAGTCCCACCAAACAAGGGTTTCCATGGAACCCTAAACAAAAAGTGAAATTGCAGCTTCTAATTTCTTCAACAGTTGTTGAGCCTTTTAAGCCATTTTTATGATATATGTCTGAGTGGGACATGATTTAAACAATCTTAAACTAAAACACACATCTAGACTGTGTTTTAACCACCCCACCCCCCTTTTGGCAGGAGATGATTACTCAGTAGCCTGAACATGACAGCTCGTGGGAACTGGAAAAGAAGGGGGGAGGAAGTTGCTTCTTGGAGGGCACAGAAGGGATGAGGAGTTTTGCTTGCTAGCTCAGGTGCTGAGGTAATGCTGAATGAGCAGTGGATGCAAACACATGAATTGTAGCTTCAGGCTGGAGTAATATCAGGTGCATCTCTACACCCTGAGGGCTCGACTCCTACACTTTTAAATCCCTCCCACTGAAACAACCTCCTTCAGTTTCACTTAACAATCCAGCAGGGAACAGGTACTTCTCTCCCAGTACTGACAGCAACAGCTCGGCCACCAGCTCATCGCCTGGAACATTGCAGCTAGCCACATTTTCTGGTAAGTCATTTTGAAATTTGGTTTTAATTTAAAACAAAAAAACAAAAAAACCCAGAAAGTCTTCAGACATCTTAAACCGTGCCACTAAAGTGTATTCACCTGAGTGCACTGGGATTTTGTTCTCCTGTCAGAAGGGCAACTCCTCTTTTAGCAGGTGCAGGATAGGTAGACTTTCAGAAAAAGCCCTCATGAGACTCCATTTGAAAGAGAAGCATGGATAACTTTATTCTGGGAGAAGGGGAAGTTTTGGGTATTTGTTTCAATTTTGTTCTCTCAATAACTGTATTAATTTTAAAAAATTCAGAAGTTGAGGGGAAAAGGGGGGGAGACCATTTTTAAAGACCTCTTAACAACAAATTTTAAGTGCTTATTAGTTCAGCAAGTTCTTTACATCTTAAACACAGCATAATTTAAAACTTACACCACACACTTTAAAAATGCATCTTGAAATCGATATTACGATCTGTTCTGGCGACTTTTCTTAAAATATAAAACAACAGTATGTGGGTTTCTCTAAAGGCTCGTACAAAACAAGATGCTATGACTTATTGCAAACTCTTCTGACTTCAACTAGGTATATGCAACAAGGGGTTACGGAACTCGACTGTCTCACGGACAGCAGCCGTCTGTCTCTTTAGTTAATTAAAATACTGAATATACACACTAGAACTTCCAATATAAAGCTTATTTAAATGTGTATGTTTGAGTTACAAAAAAAAAAGTGAATCAGCTCACGTTTCCTTTGCCAATGATTAGTTTAGAACTGACGTAATTAGAAATAGGGATTCATCTGGTATATACGTTTGAGGTTACTCACTATCTGGCCAAGCGATTTCTGAAATCATTCTGAAACCCACAAACGTTTCACTGCCTTCCTTCCAACCCCATCCCCCTGCCCTGGGTCCATTGTCGAATATTTATATCATTGAGTTTAAAGAACTGGAAGCCTAGGAGGGAGTGGCAGTTAATCACTGGAAAATCTCAACTGGAATAAAACTCACAAATCTTGTTCTTGCAACACTCGTTAGGTGACAATGGCATGTCCTTGAGTTATGCAATAATGCCACATCACAATATTTTAATTATAGCATGCCCTTCAAACTGTTCCACCCCAACGAGTCCTCCTCGTCGCTGCAACAGTAATTGAATATATAAATG
This sequence comes from Sphenodon punctatus, assembly GCA_003113815.1. Taxonomy (NCBI): domain Eukaryota; kingdom Metazoa; phylum Chordata; class Lepidosauria; order Sphenodontia; family Sphenodontidae; genus Sphenodon; species Sphenodon punctatus. Next base: position 4,582,482 of record QEPC01011341.1, read on the forward strand.
TGCATGAGGAATTGTTGTGCAGCCTGTCATGGCAGTGTCCTATAAAGCAAGATTATAATTACACCACGGTTTGCAATAAAAATGATTTTGAAACTACCCCTCCGCTTGATTGGGCTTTGAAATGACAGACTACTTAAAACGCCTAAGTAACAATTAACTCCTCAAGATGGACACAAATAGTCTTCATTTTGGAACTTGCTAATGTATTGGAGAGAGAAGGAAAAAATGAAAAGACTGATGATAGTTTCTGTGCCTTTAAGAGAAAGAAAACTTGTGGCCAACAAAGACTGCAGACATCCAGGTAGAAGGGTAAACCTAGAGGTGAGCAGTTATGTAAAAAAGGTCAGATCTAGCACACCCTGTACACTACGGTAGGGAGGGAAGTAGAAGACGGAGAATGCCTCTGCTTTAGTATAATCTAAGTTTTCAATTAGAAACCAGGAATGAGTACTGCGACACATTTATTAAATAATTAAACCTCTGGATTTTTAAAATCAAATAGCCACAGTAAGGATATCAATAATATTTGTAAGCAATATTTTAAAGCTGTGACCTTATTGTTGAAGACTGCTCAGAATTTTTACCCTGCATTAATTTGCCTTAAGGAAAACCTTGATACTTTGCAAAAATATCATGAAAATATCCCATGTTAGTGTCAGCTTTAAATTCTCAGTGTTCACCACTTGTAGCAGGAGTATTTTCCTTGCCTTGAAGGTAGGTTTACGGCTGCTCCCTTTTAAAACCCACTTGGTCTGTCCCAACTATATTTCTTATGTGACAAAATTAAAACCTTAATTATTTAGTAATTTAAACTGCAAAATATAATTCTACAATTATTGCTAAATTTCAATTTGAGACTAGGGCTGAAATTGTAAGCATTTCAGTATGTTGTGGGATTTGTATCTGGGGGACAGCGCTTAGGTTCAATGACTTTGCAAACCACAGGGTAATCAATGAGAAAACTCAGACCAGACCCTAAGAGGAGGTGGAAACTTCAGCTTACCTCATTTGTCACCTTACTGAAAGGACAGCTGTCTCTGGTACACAAAACTATACGTCTCACCTTTTAGGAGCACAGCCACCTACTGGCATGAGTCAGAGAGGACAGTGAAGAATATGCTAGTCCAATGATTACTAGATTGATCTTTATATACTAAAGGAGGAAAGTAGAAATTTATATTCTAAGCAAGAAAAAAATGAATGCCCAGCCATTCTCTTTATAATGTACCAAGCCACTAGAATGTCTGTTCAAACTGCTGGGGTCAATAGCCAAGTTGGAAAGCATGGGGGGTTCGGTTTGTTTTGACAACAGGATCTTAAAGCACAATTTGTCCTGGGTCCTTTCAAGCCAGCACAAAGAGGAACAGGTACTAACTGACTTCACCAAGTCTGCCACAACCCCTCCAACCTTTTGTCAGACATCATTAGCCAAATCTCAAAGCGTACACTTGGAGTAAACATCATTTTATTATGTTCTTTAAAAAGTTAATTTCCACTTTACCAAGTGCCAAAGGAGTTTAATTTTAGCCGGGCCCTAACAGGCTGTAAATCTGTTTCTGCATTTTGAATCAAGGTTTGACAAGAGATGAATCCTTATCAAATTTAAAATTCTGACACCTATTTCAAAATGATTATTTTTTATGCAATCTGCCATTCTAAGTTGGATGAACCAAAAGCATCTTCATTTATTAATATTATATATGAAATATCTTGCTGCAATTTGTTTCTAGTTGTTTAAATAGATGCATAGAACTTTGATCTCATTATTGCCTCAATGTTGCAAAACTCCAAGTTTTTCTAATAGACAAACCCTCCACCCCCACTGACTTATTCAAGCGGCTTTCATGGTAAAATACTACTAAATACCAAATTTATGTAATGATAAAAACTTAAACTTTAGGTAATAAAACATTTGACTGGGGCTACTATACCTGTTCCAATAAGCAGCAATTTTCTAGTTTTCCTCTCAGATTCAATAATTAGGTCTTGCACATAATATTCAATTAAATGAAATGTCCGATTTAAGAAATTTAAAACTTCTTGAAATTTTAACAGACAGCTTTAATACTGCTAACTCAAACAGCAATGTAAAAGAAAGCTTTTTTTTTTCTTTTCTTTTCTTTTTTAAGACAAGAATAAAGAAAAAGAATCAAGCTACACCAGTTGCTCTCACAATTAGTATCCCTGCAGTTTCGGGTAACTCAATAGATACAGTAATGTAGTTTTGCAATAGTCATCATTTTGATAATGATGCTTATAGTTCATGATGAAATCATTGGGTTTTAGATCTCTGCCGTAACACATCCTATAAAATCATGAGAACTTGACTCTGAGAGATTCTCACGCCTTCAGAATCAGCGAACATAATGGGGCAAGTCGATACAAGCCAGCCTGACTTATCTACCAAGCAAATCGCCAGCCTGTATAAAAGTATCCACTTGTTTAGTTTTCTGGGAGAAACCTAGCGGATCATGCCCTTATAAATCAATGGGTGTCTGGTGCATGTTTCTACCTGAATATTGTAAACTGCATAGACAGGTCTCTCTCTCTCTCTCTCTCTCTCTCTCTCACGCAAACACACACACACACACACACACTAAAAGACAGCTATGCAGATGGAGAATGTTAAATGTTAGCCAAGCAGATAATTTTATTTACTCTATAACTCAATATCCAATTTTGCCCAATTGGGAAGAGCAAGGAATTGGGGAGGGTAAATCCCGTCAAATGCCAGCCTGTCGCAAGAGGTTGTGACCCATTCACATTAGCCAGCATGCAGACATTCATTCCGACTTCTAGGAAATGATGCGTCAGGAAGAACGCTTGGTCGGTCTGTGGTAGAACTGGGCCAACCCTCCAGGGCAAATCCAGTCCTACTCCATCCGACGTCTCCCCAGCAAGGGATCTCTTCCTATTTCCCCAAGTGGCCCAACAGGTTGGCCCTTCTCCTGCTGCCCATGCTACCAGCGACTGCTCCTTCTCCCTGCCCCCACATTCAACCCACAGCTCCACCTTCGTCTGCTTTCATCCACAGTTCTTGCTCCCCCACAGCTGTTTTAATAAGCTCCTTTTAATTAACTAAAATTGGTGCTGCGGGCGTCCAGCACCTCCAAACATTAGGCCACATACTTTAAGTGTCTACGTAAGGCCATAATTGCCTAACATTAGGCACCATAATCTACCCATTTCAACCTAAGCTTTTGACACACCTGCTTGACTTCACTCATTTGTTCACCCTCATCATAGAAGGTAGAAATAGAGGGAATGGTCTTAAGTTACAACAAAGCAGATTTTGTCAATTTGATATTAGGGAAAACATCCTGACTGGGAGAACAGTTGGCCAATGGAATAAGCTGCCTTCTTTGGAGGTCTTAAATCTCATCTCGGCAAGCATCAGTCCACGATGCTGTAGACAGGGATATCCTGCCATGGAGTGGGAGGTTGAGCTAGATGGCCCTTGAGGTTCCCTTTCCAAACCTACAATTCTATGATTCCACGGTGTGGTTATACTTCATAGAGATGGTGTTGAAGGAATGTATTCCTTTGTTTCACTTCTTGGGTGCCAGCATTGCTAATTTCAATTTTTATGTTGCAGTTCCTGTTCAACCTGTTGGGGAGTGTCGTTTCTTCCCGACACCCTTCAGTAGCGGAGCTGGCTTCCCTGCAAACCTAATGAAGGGATACTGGAAGCGTGGAAAATTGCAAATGTCTGCAGTTTGAATTTGAAGGAACAAAACGCAACACATTTTTTTTTTAAAAAAGAACATTTAATCTGATCATACAAGCACAAAGATGAGTCTTCTCAAAGAGCGCAAGCCAAAAAAACCTCATTATATTCCAAGACCACCAGGAAAACCATTTAAATATAAGTGTTTTCAGTGTCCTTTTACTTGCAATGAGAAATCTCATCTTTTCAACCATATGAAGTATGGTCTCTGCAAAAACTCAATTACATTAGTATCAGAGCAGGATCGAGGTATTAAGTGTTCAAAGTCCAGTTCCTTGGAGTCAAAGCAAGTCAATCAAGTAGAGCCTACAGTCAAACCATCTTCTTCTAAATCCATCACAAATGGTCTATCAAATCTCGACTCTCCTGTGTCATATTCTTTTGCAAAAGACGATGCCAAGGAAAACGTAGAATTACAAAATCAAGGAACAAACAAATCAGCGCATGGACAAAAAGACGTAATTCTGAAAGAGGTGACTCCTGCTGGTACCGCAGCAGAGAGCGTAACAAACCCACAGCCTGTTCTGGAAGGCCTTGGAAGGCCATCGGCTTTTGTTCCCGTAAGAGAGCATCGGCACAATAAAGCTTCAGAAAGCAGCGAAGTATCTGAAATATCCCTGCCTAATTCAGACAGCAAAAGTTCCCCCTTCCACACAAAGTCTGCATTTCACGCTCCAAGTCACCCGTGGAAAGCAGGTTCAACTTTCATACCACCAGAATTTCCTCACAAAGTTACACCCACAAAGGGTTTTGAATCGATTCCGCCTTATATCCAGCCAATGATTCCAGAGTACTCACCTTTTTACGAGCGTGGACTGGCTATCTGTGCACCATACCTACTTCCAGGCAACTCACCAGAATGTGAAAACTCTGTGCTGTCTGTCTATGGTACCCAAGAACAAAGACATTTGGTCCCTCATCCCGGACCACTCCAAAAGCCAATAAATCCACCAACATATGAGCACTACCGGTTATTCCAGCAATATCATCCTAATCCTCTGCTGCCTTATACATTTTGCAGACCAACAGAGCCAGCATTTTACAGATTTCCACATGTCACTGGTATTAACAGAGACCCAGGTTATCCCCTAACGGAGGAACCTACCTTGCTGTACCCAGCTTCTTCGAGTCCAGCCAGACTATACCCATTAAACTCCCATAAAAAGCAGGCAGATTATGAAAAAGAAATTGCACTGCTGCATGGCAAGAGTCATTCCAAAGATGACCAAACTGAACGGGAGAATGCCAAAATGAGCCCCCGTGCTGGAAGTGCAGCCACGGGATCACCTGGCCGACCCAGCCCAACAAACTTCACTCAGACTAGCCAAGCTTGTGAAGGCCTGTTTGATCTCTCGAATAAACCATCTTCTGTTACTGCTGGCAAGTACGATCGATCGGAAGAAAATGTCACAGCCTTCAGGCCTGTGGGGAAAAGCATGGACCAATCAGCATTGCCTCCAAATATGCAGGCCCTTCAAGAGAGGGGAGAGTCACCAAGAAGGTAAATTAAAAGTAAAATCTTTGCAAAATGTTTTTATAAAGCTGCTAATGAAAGGAAACCATTCACTAATGTTTTTAATGTTTAGGAAGTGAAACATTATCTCAATATTATTTAGGGAAACAAATTGCATTGCCCAAGGTATAGCATAACAACTGTCGGAAGGCCATAGAACACACACAATGTACAGTGGTCCCCTCTAAACGCTTGCAAATTTTCACTGGACACCTAAGTTACCTTAGTATTTGAATTATCCTCCTCCAAATAGCCCTACGCTTACTCTATTGGACAACCCAAATTCTGACAGTAGCTGAAGTAACACCAAGTATAAGGGTAAAATTCCTTTTAAATTTAGCTTTCCTTTAATGAGAAAAAAAAAAACCGTAGCAAATTATGTTTTGTTCCATTTCTTTCAGCATTGACGTCACTAACAAAGACGGACGTATTCAGAATGGAAGTCAAGCTGATGATGACTATTTGCCCACTGCAGAGGACGACGCAGGAATAGCGCCGCTTAATCTTTCAAAGAAGCCTGACGCAAGCGTAGGAGCGATTCATGAACATGTGTACAAAAATGCTTCCAGAACAGAAAGCCAGAACTTTATGGAGCTACAGGATATGCCTCTTAATCTTTCAGTCAAAGACTCCTACAACACCCTCAACCGAAACGCTTCATTCCAGGCATCATCCCGCGAGACTGAGGCTACCACTCCTCCAAAAACTGAAAATTATAGTTCTGAGGGAGAAGTGTGCAATGAAAAGAAATACACAAACACCAGCAATGGTGACAAACCTTCACTTTCTGCTCATGGTGATGAAGCTCAAGATCTAAGAGTGATGGACAGTTGCGATGAACAGAAACAAACGGCAGCCGTTGCTCTTTGCCAACTGGCCGCATACAGTCCCAGTAAAGCAAGACAACCCAGTACAGAGAAATGTTCTCAGGACTCTAACACTCAGTGTACAGAACCTAGCATCAGTCCACCGGACGTTCAGGAAAACCACTGCAGTCACAAAGGGAAAGGGCAGAAAAGGACAAATCTAAAAGAATCCGCAAAATCACAAGGGTGTAAAAGAGCAAGGCCCAATGACTACAGTAGAGTGTTTACTTTAAGAAAGAGAACAAGAGTATCGTAATGTTTCAGTTTCTAACGTATCGTCGATAACCTAGCAGAACAGCTGCAAACTAGATTATCTATCCAATCTCACAAACTTTCCACACACCTGCTGTTTGGTTAACTTGTTGATCCGTAAGAAGCTGTGTCCATCCTAGAATGTGTAAATAGAAACGGTCCATACTTTTGTACTAATGTTTTTAAGTCACTAAAGTCCATGTGTATATATTTTTTCTTTGGTAAGTGAACGTTTAGTGCTTTTGTAAACTTCAACATAGTGGAATGACTTTTATAATCTGCCTTTATTTCAAAATGTGTCACCTTCAGCAGCAAGAATATATTGTTCAACTGTCTACCACTTCTGTAACTTAATTTCACTTACGTCTTTTTAATTTAATTTTATTTTTGGCATTGTTTTTTTCTTAAAAATGAATTCTGCAATAGTTTGTCAGTTTAAAATTAAACATGCTTTCCAAAGCTTAGCTTAAGAGCTCTGTTTGAATACAAACACACACTGATGGCTCCACAAGAAAGAGGTCATAGACATTAGTCCTTGTCTACACACAAACACGTGTCGGTTAACTTAAAAGCTGTTTAGTCAAAGCAGCACAGTACCTTGTGCAAACATATATTTTGGTTTAAGAATGGCTTCATTTAAACTTTTTCAAATGTAAAATTTAAACCTGTTTCTAACAGATATGAACTAAAGAAAAATATGGCTGATTTAAAGCTAAACAAATGTGTCCTAAGTATATTAACAGAAGCTTGTGTGAAGACAAGTCCTAGAAGTGCCATACTGGGGGTCAGGCCAATGGGTCATCAAGCCCAGCGTCCTGGGTGCTAGGCATGCTGGGAATCCAAATCCTTTAGCAGTTCAATGGGATTTAGGTACCACACCTTGACAATTCTGGGGTGGTAGCTTAGTAGTTAAGGCACTCAACTGGATCACTAAAGGCTGTGGGCAATTCTTTGCTCTCCCAATAGAAATCCATCTCTAATTCACCCAGTTCTGAATGGGTAATTACCTGTTTGGTTAAGAAAAGTCAAAAGGTGGTCAGACATGAGGCTGGCCAGGCTACTCCTTCGTGTACTGTGGGCCACAGAACTGGTGTGTCTGAACCACAGCGGCCCAATGAGAACAAAGGAGCTAAGGCTCAGAGTCTGGGGATGGACCTTGACTGTGATTAGGCAATCGTAGCCTTTAAGGATATATAATTTATTTTAGATGAGAGAAGGAGCTGCTGGTGAAAGCATAAATGTGCAGCGACAATCGTTATACAATGGTGTACACGCTTTGGTGAAGTGGCTTACACGGGGGTTTTGCAAACTTTTAAAAATCTATTTTCTACTTCTAGCATTTTGTATGAGCGCTTCTTTTCATTTTGTCCAATAGAGCTACAGGTGCTGTACTTTCAAATATACAAAACTAGTAATTAAATGGTTTAACAAAGTAAAAACGCTTGATACTGTGACCCTTTGTTGGTGCCATAAGCAAGGAAGCGCGGTGAAATGGTTAGTCATCTTTGTTAGAAGTAAAGGTGACATAACACACTTTCCTTTACTGAAGGGACGGATACTTCCCTGCCAGTCCGCCCCAGAGCCCTGCCATTGCACAGAGCTGACGTACCCAAACCAACCAATCTGACTCACCTTCTTGGCCATCGAGCGCTGCAGCCAATCCCCCACCCCAGGAGTTGTGCTTCAGGCCCACTCCACCACGCTACGTGGGTTTCAATTCAAGTTCCTCCGCCGCTCAAAACAGAAAGCACAGCTTGCCCCTTGCCTGTACCAGAATTTGATACATATGACCCCTCAATGGATGAGGAGGGCTGAGCCAGGGGCAGGTACTACCTGTACACTATGGGGGGGTGGGGGGGGCATGTGAGCTTGTACCCACTTCTGCCCATTTAACCACAGACATTCTCCTCCCTTCCCCCCCAACACACACACACGCTGGGCTGCCACTGTCCAGACCTACGAGACAGAGATAACCCATCAGGGACACGCACTGAACCCCCTACAGACATACACGGACTTAGCCCATTAGAAAAATGAAAATGTTACTTCAATTAAATTACAGCGTTCAATTAACTATACAACCCTTCAGGGGCGAAAGCTCCCTGTATCGCAGGCCCCATCACATGCTCTCCGGGCCGCCTCAAAGTGTGGCAGCTGACCTTCCTGCAGTGGACTGGAGAGCTAACTGGCCTTGTCTCATGGGACTTTACCCTATGAGAAGTCCCATGAGACAAGGCCAGCCAGCTCTCCAGTCCACCGCGGGAAGGTCAGCTGCCACACTTTGAGGCAGCCCGGAGAGCAGTCCAAGTGCACAGTCGCCCCCCACCCCCGTGGGAAAGCCAGGCGAACAGACCACTGTCCCAAGTCCCACCACACCCCGGGGTGAGATCAGAAGCCGTCCACATGGGTGCGTGCCTGGCCCTGCCCCACCAACCACCTCCCGGTCTGCCCACTATCCTGCCCCCTGCTGTGGCATGGACATAAAGCAATGGCAAACTACGCCTGCCACTCTATGG
>QEPC01011341.1:4598273-4696807 GCA_003113815.1 Sphenodon punctatus
CCCTCTTCTCAGCAGGTGGCTGGCACCATCACCCCATACCTATCCCCCCCCGCCGCAAAAAAACAACAACCCCCCCCATCCCAGAGCCTTCTAAATATCAGTAAAAAAGCAAAACATAAACCAATACAAGATACAAAACACAATAGACCCAGCCCCTGCCAAAGAGCAGCTAGACTTTGGCACGTGCTGCCAGCAGGAGACTGGAGGCTTTTATCCACTGGAGGGCAGAGGTCGGGGGCACTCCCATTGCAGCAACAGCAGCACCTTCCTTCCCTGCAGGAGACTAGAGGCTTCTGTTCACTGCACGTGCTGCGAGAACGGAGGCGCACTGCAAATACGTATGACGAGACAAACACAGACGTAGATCAGAGATGGGCAAATGAGGGCTCAGGAACCACACGCAGCTCTCCGGCACCTCTCCTGTGGGGCTGCCTGGGGGCACGTCCACTCGACACCCTCAGGAGCGAGAGAAGCCGAGCCGCTATTTCTGCTCCTGCCAGAGCCCAAACCCGCCGGACTGCCCAGGAACCAGAGATTTGACATGAGTGGGAGAGGAGTTGGGGGCCCTAGCCCCACTGAAAATCTCTTCTGGCTCTCTGCAATATGAAAAACTTCGGCTTGGGAAATTTGCCCACCGCTGCCGCAGATACCGTCTTCGCCGACAATAGCAGAAAGGTGACCGGATGCTCCTGCAAATACCTCAGCAACTGACCTGCCTTTAGTGCCTGAGCCCAGCTAGGCCCACGGGCGGTTAAGTCCATCCATCCGCCTCCTCCAAGAACCTCCCTGTACATTCTGCAGTTTCTTCGCTATTCTGCTCAGCTTGCCATAGGAACGAATAGGAACTCAGGGGCCAGGAGGACACGGAGTCTCTTAAGAAAGTCTGTCCTGCCTGTCTCCTTTACAACTGCTGTTCCCTCTCCCCGATAAGCTAGGAAACCCACTGGAAAAGAAGTCCCTACTTTGCTTCAATATAGAGCTTTTTCGGCTGAATTACCACCTTTTGGCATTCCCCACATAGCAATCGTGCTAAAGGGCCCTGCCTATAGCAGAAGACAATCAAAAAGACCACCTTCTCCCTTACGTTCCACTGCGATCCCTAAGATCAGCACGGGCACCCTCTTGCAAGTTCAACCACCGCCCCAGGTCTGTGAACAGAGGCGTTCTAGGTGGCTGTTAAACATCTCAATTCCCTTCCCCTGGAGGGACATCAAAGCCAGGGCCTTTTCCTGGAGGCAACAGAAGACCTAGTTTTTCCTCCAGGCATTTGGCAGGTGGGAATATAGTTTGAAAGTTGCTTTAAAGGAACCCTGTATACAGTTTGTATGTTCATGGGGGTTGTTTTTTAAAAAGTATATTTTGTGTGCATGCGTATTTTAAAACGTAGTTACTTTCATGAGACTTCAAGAACAGTGGGCTAGAAATAAATAATAAAATCAAATCAAAATCCTGCCTGTTTGGCTCATCTCTGAACAAAGTTATCACAGCAGCACTGTAAACATTTCTTTGCTTCTCTTTTTCCATCTCTCATCTTATAGCAAAAGGAAGAAACAATACAGGACACCAGTGGCCAAGTGTAAAAACTCTTTGCTTTCCAGAGAAACTCAGTCTGAACGGTGGAATCACAGTCAACATGATCCTCCCTCAGTAGCTCATGTAAAGCCAAGAGACTCCACTTCAGGTCAGCAGCAGCTGTAGAATTTCCTTAATCTGTGCTTTTTTGTTTGTTTTTGAAGGCCAAAGCTGGAAATCAGTGCGAACTGTGGTTTCCTTAAGTGTTGGTTAGCAAGCTTCGTCTGTCTATCGGTGTGAATCTGTAAACAGGCAATGTAAATGCTTCATCATTTCATACTACCTGAAGTGACATCGAGCATTTGCACATAAATGCAAATGCTTTTGCCAAGTAATTTATTCACAGCTGTCAACTTATTTATAAAAACCCAGGACACCAGTTCCATGAGTTACAAAGTCAAATACTTATTATCTTGGATAATTTTCAAAGTTCGGGCACACACCAAAGAATTGCGTTCATGGCACGCACTTACCTGTCAATTAGAATTCATCTCGACACCCAAAACTTTCAAAAGATGGTAATTCAACCTAAAGAACGTGGGGTTTTATTTCCTGACAAGGAAATGAGCTGACAATATTCTCGTAACTCCATAGGTGAAATTGTCATGAATATTCTGTGTAATGTGTTATTTTAATAATGTAAAGATGTAAATTTGTATTTTTCCAGGGAGTTTATGAATTTTAAATGTGAAACTTTGTATGAGTTATTGTTTTATATATTGCAGCAACTGTATGGTTGTGTCAGTAAACCTTTATCATATCATCATCATCATATCACCTAAAGAGCTGTATATCTGAGCAAAGCAGGGACTTCTTTTCCAATGGAACCAGTTTACCATACCTAACTCTGATCTACACGACCAGCCCTTTGTGATAAAGTCTAGTTTTCTTCTCCAAGATACAATGGAAGTGTATGGACAGAGTGCTTCCTCCTTGCACAGTCTCTTGTAACAATACAGAACAAACACGGCAGAATTCTACCTGCTCTGCTCACGCAGAATCTAGGTCAGCAAGGAACACTGGAGAAACCGCGACGGCTTATCAGAGTCAATATTTAAATATTATGCTGGCCACTGCGCTTTTGCAACACCATTTTACAGCCAATGAGGAAAAGATAGCAATGAATTGATTAAAAATTAATTAACTGCTATGGAGTCCTAGAGTCCAATCCATGCCTCGGGCAGATGCTACACACAAAGTGTATGTACACAACTGCTGTGTGTGCAACAGGCAAGCCTTGCACAACTCGTATGCAAGGTGCGTACGTCACACACACACACACACACACACACACACACACACAGGCACTGTGGATGGGGTTTTGCAAGACTTACGCATCCTGTGCACAACATTTGCACGTACTGCACGTGTGAGGCGTGGACTGGACCCATAGAATTGTAGAGTTGAACGATACAAAGGTCACGTAGCCCAACCCTTGGCTTGGTCCAAGCAGGATCTCCTCAGCTTACAGACCTTGAAAACACCCAAGGAGGGAGATTTTCCACCTTTCTTGACAACTTATTCCACTGCCCAACCGTTCCTTCCAGTTAGGAAGGTAACGGTTTTCCTAAAATCTAACCGAAATCTACCTTGCTACACCTGAAACCCATTCCATCTCGTTCTATCTTCTGTAACAGCGGAGAGCAAACAAGTCCCCATCTTTGGGAGGGTGGGGGGCATCCTTTTAAGATACCTGAAAACATGTTTTACAGCATTTTACCACCATAACAAAAAAGGCAAAACTGATTAAAATTAATTATTGGCAGCAGACTTTTTTTTTAAATCAAAAGCACGCCTTCTATTATTTTCATATAATTCAATATTAACACTGCTTTAATAAGTAGACAGCTATGATCACAAATGTTATAAAATAGCCAATTTATTTTTTGAGAGGCTAGCGGGTTGTTATTTTTTTCCTCCAGATTATTTTAAAAAAAATATATAATCTTGATGGGGAAAGAAACCTCAAAACTGAGGAGCAATGGAAGACGTCGCTGATGGGTCCAGTTCTCTGCATTGGAGTCGCAGCTGCTACACTTCTGCTCTCTTAGCCGCCCAAACAGCAGAGTCGTTTTTTTGTTTTGTTTTTTAATTTGGGAACTCTTAAGGTACTCGGTGAAACCAGTTTATGTATTTACTGTCGTATCAAGCCACTGGCAAAAATCCCAGGAAGTGAAGTCAAGAGTGGTTTTAAAAATAAAGAATCACAGGATCTGCAACTCGTATAACAAGGCAGGGTCATAATCCTACCTATTCCCGAGCTCTTCATGTTTTCTGGTACTCCCCTTTCTCCCACAAGCTAGGCCTCCCACAGCACTCCCTTTCCCTCCACGTCCAGGCCTGTTCACACATACACAACTAAACCGGTTTATTCAGATTTTAGAAACTTGCTTCAATACGATTCAAATTAAACCAATTTAGTACCATTCACTTCTGCCCCCAGTGGCTGTGCTCTGAAAGTGTGCCCGATGACACTTTTCCCTTCACTCCCTGCATAAAAAGCCTTCTGGGATAAATGCCACAGAGTTGCGCTGCAGCGTGGGAATGATTTGTAAACCACGTTCGCTGATGAAACACGGAAAAGGTTCATGCGACAAGGTACTTCAATCTAGAGAGCAAAGGGGATTACCCGCTTCATAAAATTCTGGATTATATACATCCCCTCGTACACCGAAATACCGTCACTTGACATCCAAACGATACCGAGAGACTAGCTAGTTAAGGACTTAATAAACTGAGTGAGCTGTTCGAACAGACATGGTCCCAATTACGCAGCTAATCAGTTAGTTCACCTACCACAGCGAAGATGGCGTTTGGTGTAGGAAAGTATTATCTGAGATGGGGGATTGGATTATAAAAAGCAGAGTGACAGCTGAGGTTCGCCGTCATTTACAAGAGCATACAAGAGCATGGCTATGGGGTAAAACACAAAGAGACATGTGCCACACTTTAAGAAGGACATCGACAAATTGGAACGGGTTCAGAGGAGGGCAACAAAGAGGGTCAGGGGTCTGGAAACCAAGTCTTATGAGGAAAGGTTGATGGAGCTGGGTAGGTTTAGTCTAGAGAAGAGAAGACTAAGAGGAGACATGATAGCAATCTTCCACTACCTGAAGGGCGGTCACACAGAAGATAGAAAAGACTTGTTCTCTCTTGTCCCTGAAGGCGAGACTAGAAACAGTGGGCTCAAGTTACAAGAAAGCAGATTTTGGTTAAAATTTCCCAAGTCAGAGCTGTTCGACAGTGGAACAAACTGCTTAGGGGGATGGTGGGCTCTCCTTCTCTGGAGGTTTTCAAACAGAGGTTGGACGGCCCATCTGTTGGGGATGCTGTAGCTACAGAGGCACTGCACTGAGCAGGGGGGTTGGGTTAGATGTCCTCAGAGACCCCATCTAACTCTATGATTCTGAGATCTCTGTTCCCTTCCCCTTGAACTCAGTCTTCCAGTGGCTGGAGGCAGGAACTGGATCCAAGGATAAGATCCAGGAACTGGAAAGGGGCCACATAAAAACTTCCCGCAGACCTCATTTGGCCCCAAGGCCTGAAGTCCCCGACCCCTGTTTTAAATAGTCAAGTATGGGATTGATAGCGCACAAAGGCGGCGGGGGGGGAGGGTCGGGTCAGAGAGCTCAGGTAGGTGCAAATTCTGAGATTTTACACACCAGCACCTACTGCACAAGAAACCTTCATGCCCAGAGGCAAAGGCAAGTCTCTCCCTTGCACAGGCGGGCACAGCGTTGTGTGTCCTGCATGCACACAAAAGCCTTTCTACAGAAGGAAAGGTTTAATGCACTGTGAAATAAGAGAAGTGGATGCACTAGAAACCTTAACTATTTAAGTGATATTAAGTATTGCTAGCAGTAACAAGGTTTTCGAGCCTAACTAGTGTAGTTCAAGGAAAGCATTATATATATTAAAAAATCCTAATCTATTCCAGTATTAAAGAGACAAACCAAGGATAGGGTGCTTCTTAAATGCACTCGGACATTCCCCCAGCTAGATATCCCATTGTTGGAAACGCCTGACATCTGATCGATTGAGTTTTGTACACAGTAATCTGCAACAGCTGACACCCTGTTACCACAACCCCTTCAATTGTCTCCAGGCACGCTGGAGGCTTCATGCAAGAGAACAACCCCATCTAAGGAGGAACATTTAATACCTGCTAGGGATTTGCATAGATGCCTACGGTGAGCCACAGAGAGGGACGTGAAGATACTGTACTCAACAGGACTCCTCAGGGTTCTAGTCTAGCCTAAAATTTCTCAAGAGAGTACCTGGTTATTTGTTACCAGGCTGGAAGGCCAGAAGAGGTAGAGGATTCTATTTCTTAACTTAAGGTGACCCTGAAAATGAGCTTCAGTGTTTCTATGGACATTCACGCTGAAACAAAAGTGACAGTACATTTTGATCAACACATAAACAACAGCGAGCTGTACACTCATTAACACACATCACGGGCACAAACTCAAGCCTCAGGTTTGAGTTCTAAACCCAGTTCTAAACCTAGGAGTAGGCCAGCCATGCCAGACAACCCCACCAATTCTAGGAAAGCAATTAACCGGCAATAATCATGCATGCCCCGTGTAGAGTCTAGTAATAGTTCAATGCATAACTAACACCAGAACTTAGTTCCTGCAGCACCCCTTTCTTATCTG
Organism: Sphenodon punctatus; assembly: GCA_003113815.1. Classification (NCBI taxonomy): domain Eukaryota; kingdom Metazoa; phylum Chordata; class Lepidosauria; order Sphenodontia; family Sphenodontidae; genus Sphenodon; species Sphenodon punctatus. Next base: position 4,604,504 of record QEPC01011341.1, read on the forward strand.
GGCTTATAATGGCCGTCCGTGACTCCTGAAGACGCCTTGCTCTTCTCAGAACTTGTAACGGCGAACGTTGACTCTTGAAGAGATTACCTTACTCTTAACGGGGCCTGCATCTGCAGCACTTAGTTCCAACAAGATATCCTATTCCTTGGGGTTACACAGGTATCGCTTGGTTCAAAGGAAGGGTGCTAATTCTTGTAGATACAGCTGACAGCGGCATATGGTTCCTTTCCCAGGCACCATTCTCATCGATAAGCTGGTTTATCAAAAGTAACAGGTCCTGTTACTACCTCAAAAGTAACAGGCTACTGGCATCAAAAGTAACTACTAGTAACTTTCTAGGTTACTACCTCAAAAGTGGGTAGTAACCTAGAAAGTACCCTTTGAGTAGCCTACTCAAGTACCCTAGAAAGTAACCTAGAAAGTACCCTTTGAGTAGCCTACTCAACTAACCTAAAAAGTACCCTTTGAGTAGCCTACTAACTCAAAGGTAGGTAGTAACTTTCTCAGCTACTACCTCAAAAGTAACAGGTTGGCACTGGACCTGTTACTACCTCGAAAGTAACAGGTCCAATGCCAACTAGGAAAATGTCTGATGCCTCTTATTTGTGAAGATAATTCACAGTCATGTAGGGCTCTAAAGCTGAACCCAGACAAGACGTGATGATGATGGTTGGCCAGCCTTGTGACCTGGAGGGGACTGGGACCCCTGTTATTGATGTAGTCAAGCTCCCTTTGGTCAGTCAGGTTCACAGCCTTGGGAGTGCTTATGGAGCGCTTGCTATGCTCTGATTGTCAGGTGGCAGCGGTGGCCAGGAGTGCTTTTCACCAACACCATCTGGTGAGGAGGCTGTGGCCTTTTCTTTCCAACTCAGATCTAGCCACTGTCATAAGAACATAAGTCGTGCCATATTGAGTCAGACCAATGGTCCATCAAGCCCAGCATCCTGTCCTCCAAAAGTGGCCAATCTCGATCACATGGGAGAAGAACCAACAGTCACAATGGGCAATCCATTCCGTTGTTCACTCCCAGCTCCCGACAGTAAGACGTTCATCCCGTAAGCTACTTGGTTAATAGCCATTAATGATCCTACTCTCCAAGAACTTATCCAGTCCTTTTTTAAACCCAGCTATACTACTGGCCTTGACAACGTCCTCTGGCAACAAATTTCATAAGTTAATTATGTGTTGAGTGAAAAGTACTTCTTTTTATTTGTTTTAAATCTGCCGGCAGCTAGTTTCATGGAGTGCCCCCTAGTTCTAGTACTATTTGAGAGGGTAAATAACCGTTCTCTGTCTATTCGTTCTACATCACTCAAGATTTTATAAACCTCTATCATGTCCCCTCTCAGTCTTCTCTAAGCTGAAGAGACCCAGCTTGTCGAGCCTCTCTTTGTACGGAAGCTGTTCCATATCCTTTATCATTTTCGTTGCCCTTCTCTGGACTTTTTCTAGTTCAGCTCTGCCTTTTTTGAGATGGGACGACCAGAACTGCACACAATATTCCAGGTGTGGTCACACCATTGATTTGTATCGAGGCATTATGACATCCTCAGTTTTATTCTCTATCCCTTTGCGAATAACTCCTAACATTCTGTTTGCTTTTTTGACTGCTGCTGCACTCTGGGCTGAGGATTTCAGTGTATTGTCCACAATCGCTCCCAGATCCTTTTCCTGAGTGGTAACTCCTAGCTTAGTACCCAGCATTGTTTACTCATAGTTTGGATTATTTTTCCCAATCTGCATCACTTTGTACTTGTCCACATTAAATCTCACCTGCCATGTAGATGCCCAGGCACCCAGTCTCGTAAGATCCTGTTGCAGTTCTTCATGCTTTCTTCACCTTGAGGCTAGACTATTGCAACACGCTCTACGTGGAGCTGCTCTTGATGACTGTTTGGAAGCTGCAGTTGGTGCAGAACGCGGCGGCTCGGCTACTTTTGGGGGCAAGGCGCCAGGAGCACATGAAACTAGTGCTCTGGAGTCTGTACTGGCTCCCTATAGCTTTCCTGGCACATTCAACGTGCTGGTTTAAAGCCCTAAACGGTCTGGGCCCCCCATCTCTGAGAGACTGCCTATCCTTCCATGCCCCATTGCAGCCCCTGCGATCGGCAGGGAGCATCTCCCTGTGGGTACCATCTGCTAGTCTTGTCATACAGTGAGGGCTCGCAGGGAGACGCTCTCGATGGCTGCCCCAATACTATGGAACCCCCTTCCCCTGGAAGTTCGTTTGAGCGCGAGCCTGGGCATCTTCTGGTGCTGGTGTAGGATCGCTCTGCTTGTGAGGGCATTTGGCGAGCAGGGTTTCGTGGGTAGGTTTGGGGGAGAGGGGTTGGGGGGGGTTGGAGAAAGGTTGGGGGGATTGGCGTTTTTTAATGCCATTTTTATATGTATTTGAAGTTGTTTTTATTTGTATGGTAAGTCGCCCTGAGCAATTTGGGATGCGCAAGGTAAAAATTGAGTTGAACAAACCAATGTATGTACATACATCCTGGCCCCAAATATCTGGAAGACCACTTCTTCCCTTATGTCTCACCGTGGCCTCCGAGGTCAGACAGGAGCGTCCTCTTGTAGGTACCACCTGCTCATACAAGTGTTTCTTGTTTTTAATTATTTAATGCAATTGGTCGGAATAGAGAAAACACATTCACAGAAATGTTTTAAAACCCACTAAACAGGTACTGCCAACCAAACTATATACCAAATACCAAAAAGCTGAAGTGACTAAAACATTGTACACAAAAATACCAAAACGCAGATGTGAAACCGCAAAGGAATACAGATTCAAGAAGCGCTTTGTATCCTCTTTGCTAAAATGGATTGCAACAGACTTAATTCATCAAATTCGGTATTCACTTTAGATATTCTTTTCAACTCTAATATTGGATATTAAAACTCCAAGGATATTTTTCATGCTTGTTAACCCTATCTGCCCTGTTTTCATATTGTATAATAATCATAATCATAGCAGCACCAGAAATTGGGCACTGAACCATCATGAAATCAGAGACAGGTCCCTGCCCTGTGGGGGTTACAATCTTGGAGACAAAAGAGAAGGGAACAGAGGGAGAGACAGGGAGACATTCAGGAAATTGAGACACTGCAGATGCACGTGCTTAACTTAGGGACAGAGGGAAAGGGGACCCTGAACGACAGGACAGCAGGAGCAGCATAGCGAGCAGCCTGTGGGGGCGATGACTAGGGGAAACCTGACAAAAAACGGTGATGTTTTTAGCCAAAGCTCTCATTTTTCTTGCTGCTTTGCAATCGCTATCAGAAGGTTGCATGCCTGGCTGCCTGTCCCCCCTGCCATCCTGCCCACCCGCTCACCACCCCCCGGGAGAGGGCTGCTGCATTTAAATTGCCAAGTTCTGTGCATACGTTCTATAACTGTAAAATATTATTACCTAAAGCATTCCAGAACAGACCCGACCACGTCATCGGCTAACTCTTTTGGTAGCCTTCCAGTCAGTCTACCAATCCTGCAAGAAGAAAAGAAATTGCTTGTACAGTAACAGTAGTTTCAAGAACAAGTTCGAACTTTACAGTAAGATAACTGGATTCAAACCAAGCTCCAAGGGCCACAAAGAAGCTGGGGATTGTCGCACTCAGGAAGTGGAGGGTCTAGTTCCTGGATCTGTCCCTTATCCTTGCGTGCACACTCTCTTCTCTGCTTCCTTCCCCTGAGCTCAGCTTTTCAGCAATTGGAGATAAGGGCTGGATTCAGGGGTCACTGCCAACAACTGCCAAGGGACCACATGAAAACTAGCCTCAGGCCGCATGTGCTCCCTCCTGGGCCTGAGGCTCCCTGCCCCTGCTACAGATGATAATGGATTCATTGAGCAGCAACACACGGTAGAATGATACAGTGCTGTGTCTGCCTAAGGAAATACAATTTTCAAGCTGCAAAAAGGAAAAACCAAACCCTAGAACTGCATCACCACCCCATTCAAGATGATTCCAAAATGTTAAACTTAATTAAAAAATAAAATAAAAGCACACTATACCAAAGGCCCTATACCAACCACCACCATAAATCCCACGGCTGGTGAGGGGGGGGTGCTCACTCCCGCGAATCACGATCCCCACTCACCCCCCACGCACGGAGCAACCGGGGGGGGGGGGGGGGAGCCCGTATGCACCAGCACCAACGCTGCAGCGTGCACCCCCACGCAGCTACAGCCCGTGTAAAACGGGCCAACGTTAACAGAAAACTCTAGACACGAGTGAGATGAAACCCAGATCGACAGATTCTTCTCATAGGAGAAGAGTTGTATTTGTAAGAAGGTCAGGCTGCCTGTTGTCACACAGAGAGTGAATCTTCTGGTTTAGAGTTTCTCTGATTAGAAGTATCAAACCGTCCACCCAAGGAAACAGGAGGCAGGACAGCGGTAGATTTGGCAACCCAATGACACATGCAAAGGTAACACCAGCTGAATTCTGCCAGGTGGCCACTCTACAGACACCCCCTCACCCCCATGAGAGGCTGTTTCCTACCGAATGAACCTCAGATTTAAAAGGATGTAATTTTCCAGACTAGCCCACCAAGGTACATAGCCAAACAATCCCTCGCCCCCACACGCTCAACGAAACGGTGGATAGATGGTGCTTGCTGTGAAGACTGAAGGTGCAGGCAAGCACCGGGCTTCCATCCCAGCCCCTGCCATGGGTAGGGAGTTTTGCCATTGACTTCAACGGGTGGAGGATTGCAACCCCGAGTGTCTTGCTGATTCAAAAGACAAGTTGAGCAAGGTCAACCCAGAAACCACTTCCAAAACCAGAGGATTTCTTTGGCATGTAAGAAAATAATTAACAGTTCATGAACGGTGGAAGACCAGAATCGATTCTCTTAAGTCCCACCCCACCCGCACAAGATACTTACCCTTTTGCGGCAGACCATCTGACAACGGTGTCTTTGTCCTTCAGTCCAACCAACAATTGCTCTAAAGAGAGTTTGAGGGGGGAATGGAAGTTAAAGAAATTGGTTTCACAACAGGAAGATAATGATTGTGCAGCAGTTAGGACACTAACTAAATGACATGCCAGACCTAGGATCTGTTCCCTGACCTGCCACAGACTTTACATTTTTATTTTATTTTTACCTTGGGCAAGTCACTTAAGGTCAAATTTTCAAAAACAAGAGACAAACAGCCCAGTCCTCCAAGCACGCTGCCAGCACAAGCCTCTTTCAAATGAATGGAGCTTGTGCTAGCAAAGAGCATTGAGCAATGTCCCTCCCTCCAGACATGATAGTTTATATTAATGTCGGTGTATGTTCCATTTCTATCTTGACAGTTACTGCAGAACATGATGCAAGTGCAAACCAGCCCTTAGTTTCTCTGGCCTCAGTTCCTTCTCTAAAATTGGGGGGTGGGGAGGAAGAAACAGCTCTACCCAGCCTCTCAGGTTAAAGACAGTGGGTGCAATCCTAACCCACTGAAACCATTGTTAGTTTTGACACTGACTTTAAAAGGTTTAGGATTACAGGCAGTGAGGTGCTCAGACACGGACGATAGCAATGGGGGCCAGACTAGCTAAGATGATTATTAAGCATTTATATAATGACAGCAATTTACCTGGCGCTGAGCTATCGCTAATTAGATATAGGTCCCTGCCCTGAGAGGCTTACATTCGGGGGAGGAGAACAGAGGGAGCAACAGGGAGTCATTCGCATGGGGGCAGCATTGGAAAGGGGGCAAACAGGTTCAGGGAGCAGAAACAAAGAAACAAAGCTATTTCCAACACTTTTTTCTGCAATATTTAACACTCTTTTTAAGCAATCAGCCCTAGTTCCAGGGGTGGGGGGCAAAGTGTCCTAAGCCCAAGAGCTGCATCCATTTATCACAACGGGGCCAAAGAGCCACAGGTGGTTCTAGAGCCACAGTTTGCCTCTTCTGGTTTAAACCATCCACCTTGGTGAGTAAAAACATTTTTTTAAATGCTGCAGTCAAGAAGGACCATTATCAAAACTAGTTGCTGTTGTGCAGTAATTTTACACAAAGGTATCATGGAGTTTGCACCGCCTGCCCTTTACCTTGGCTTAAGCCAGGAGGGAGCGAGAAGACTAGGACTGAAACTTGCGCTCGCTGTTCTCAAAAATCTTGTTGAGAACTGGTTTCTTGACAAGATTTTTGAGAATAAGAACGAGTCGAGAATCAGGCGATTCTCGACCCGTTCTCGCGAGATTCTAGGGAGTCCAAAAGACTCTCTGCGCATGCGTAAAATGGCCGCGTGGCCCGCCAGCAACCATTCTTAACATGCGCAGAACGGGGGTTTTTTGAGGTTTTTGAGAATCTCGCAAGAGTCTCGAAAACCTGATTTTTCATGCTCATTTCACCCCTAGGGACTAAGACACTCTGGTGAAAGGCAGTGCCACCACACACCACACACACACACACACACACAGGACCAACGCTTGCCAACACTGGCCGGGAAAGGGCGTGGCCAACCTTCTGCAAACGTGTTGCATCATCACAAAACCGCATTAGCCCATAGTACCAGGTCTCCTGCAGAACCCGTGCCGTAACCTAAAGCAACAGCGGTTTCAAAATACACCAGGACCCAAACCCAGGTTGACTCGTCCCTGAGACACCAGCCCCTAGGCTGGGGATGAAGGGGAGCGTTATAGGGATGCCCCGGTATAAAATCCCTCCAATGAGCTCTGGGAGCAAGACTGCAGATTGCATCCGTGGCTCCCAAGCCGTGGGTGGGACAGAGTTGTGAGCAGGCAATGATGCTGTGCTCTCTGACCGCAGCTGCTGCCCTGTCCGTTTCAGAGCAGGGAGGAGGGACAGGGAGTGAGCTCGCTGCTGAGAAGGGGGGCGAGGGGTGTCGGAAGCAGAGACAATCAGCAGCAGCAGCCCATGAAACAGAAAATTAACACCCAGCCACAACCAACTCATTGGGGAGCTGCAGAGAGGCAGAGCCCAGCCAGCGCTATTGGGAGCTGCAGACCCATCTGCCCCGGACCCAGGAACTCTGCCTTGAGCAGCAGAGCCGGTCTGAAGCAAGATGGGCAGGGGGTTAGCTGAGGGGAAGAGAGACGCTGCGTTCACAGGAGACGCTCATCTGCACACAAAAAATCCCCGCACCCCTTCGTTTTTGGTTGCTGGTTTTTTAACTATGTAAAAAAAAAACGTTGCAAGATGCAGCAGATCTAATGCTGTTTAATCAAAAAGTATTTAACTCTTAACACCAAGATTTAACAATCGTGTTTATTCCCCAAGACGCAATGGGATTAATCCAGGGCGGGGGAACCTTCTCCCTCTCCGGGGCCCCTTTGAAGATTAATACAAGCTCCGAGGGCTGCACAGAAGTCGGGGGTGAAGGTGCCGTATGTTCAAGAAAAGGAGGATCCAGATCGTGCATCTCTGCCATGAACCTGCCCCCTCTCCTTGTATGCCTGCCCTCATCTCTGCTCCCTCAATCTGAGCTCAGTCTTTCCGGGGGGGGAGGAGTAAACAGACAAGCAGAAAGACAGACCATGCGTGTGCACGAGGGAGGAAAGAGGATAGACTTTTTGATGCCACAATAATCTTTGCTGGTGTTTGAGGTCACAGGAATCCTTAAGTTGCACAGGCAGGCAAGAACCCGTGTACGACAGGCTTCCCTCCCAGACATAAAAAATCGTGTCCGTGTGCTCATGCCAACTTAACGTTCCAACTACTCCTCTCTTATGAGTCACTGACTCTTCCGGGCTTAACTCAAGGCCCTTTTTTCTTTGTTTAGAATTTTTCTTTTCCTTTTTAATTTTTTAACACATAGGAATTCATTTTCCCCAACAGTGCAAAAACCCAAAGCATTTTACCGGTTAAGACTGGGTAGCTGCATTTGTAAGTAAACTAGGTTTTTTTAACATGAAGGAGGTTTTTGATTGCAAAGAAAGCAATATCCTGAAATAACTGTCGGTCTGATGAAACAGGATCTATCCCCGTTCAGTTCGGCATATACCGATAGAACCAAGTTACAACTTTTCCACGCTTACTTTGCCAGAAATTTGCACACACCTCTTTCTTTCTTAACCCACAGCATGCCATCACCAGCAAACTGTCTGCCTGGCAAATGTTACAATAATTTCCGTTTGGATCCAACACACCTACGACGTTCTCAACCTCTCCCGGAATGTCATACTCCTCTTCATCATCGTCATCAGCATTGGCGGCAACCTCTGCGTTCTGTACGCCAGGACCCTCGGCAGAAGCCTGTAAATTGGCAGCCAACGATCTGCAGCCACGCTGGTATCTGCAGAACAAACGGGCAACGTCTGTGATGCGCTGAGTGCACAGTAAATAACTCACAGCACAGGATTTTTTATACGGTCAGCAAAACATTCCCACCGTGTCTCTCTACTTCCCATGGTAACATTTTGATCTGCTATGGAAGATATTGCTCTGGTTCCCTCAGGGTGTGAAGAGATAACGTTAATTTTAAAAAATACTGTCGTGTGCACATGGCTTCTTACGTTGCGGACTCTTCAGATTTCATGAACAGACTGTTTCACACTAGGGTTCTGCATGGGGTGAGGACTTCAGGCCTGTCTGTCTCAGAAGTGACACTGGGGGATCTGAAAGGTAGCACTTTTAATTCCAAGTAAGTGCTGAGTTAGCTGTGCTAGGAAACCTGCTAGCTGCTGCTGGAGGTGCCAGGGGTTCCAGGCAAGAATTCTCTGTTCCAGTCATTTCAAAACATGGACTGTTTTACATCCCATGGAACTTAAAAATCACAACAAGTTCAGCTGGGAAAAAAGGGGGAGGCGCTAAGAATTTCAAAGGTGTGTACTAGAAGATCTTGACTTTGTTGAAAAGATTTTATTAGCAGACATTAATGCCATAGAAGAAAGAAATATTAAGATCAAGTAACGTAGTTAAATAGAGTACATAATTCCCATTGGAATGGATTTCCAATATCCACGCCAATAATCACCAGATTATTAATAAGTGGTCATTCTTCATAGTTCTGTTGTACTTGATGTACAAAAATAAAATTTGTTTGTGCAAAATATATTTTAATATCAAGTACAGCCCCTCCACACAAGTACGCTGCCCCCACCAACATCGGAAAGGGTTCCGTACACGCAGTAGTTAACCCAGAGGTGGGGAACCTCAGGCCCAGAGGCCAAATGCAACCCGCAGCTAGTTTTTATCTGGTCCTTTCCGGTTCCTGGCCCTGGATCAAGTTCCTACCCTCAATCACTGAAAGGCAGAGCTCAGGGGAAGGGAGTGGAGAAGAGGGCGTGTGCCCAAGAACAGGGGACAGATCCATGTCAGGGAGCCATGTTCAGGCCTCTTCCCTTTGCTTCCCACAGCCTGAGCGCACCCCTGTTCCTAACCTCTATGCTGGCCCTGGACCTTGAACCAATTTTCAAAGTGGCCCCTAGGAGGGGAAAGGTTCCTCACCCCTGCATGAACGTATTATTTTAAACCACCGTTTATTGGCTGTATATGCAGGGAAGAAATAATTGTTTTATTTACCAAAACATTCACTGATAAGATCAATATTAATCTTATTAATATTAAGTATTAAGTAAACTAATATTAATAAATTAATATTAAGTAAACTATTAAGTAAACTATTTTCAGTTGCTGACAAAAACAAATTATTCATTTAAAAAAAAAAAACACCTTCCAAACAAACAATGAAACGACTTCCTTCTACCACTGTTTCATGCAAGCAAAAGGGGAAAGGAAAAGCTATAACGCGATGAAAAGAAACGAAAGTATGCACCTTGCCAAACAAGTAGCTGGTTTTGGCAGCAGAAAGGGCACATTCTGCAACGAAGAAGAATTCCCTAAGCCTTAGGACTCTACCAAAGGCGAAGGAGATGATTCAAATGATAAGAACAATTGACAAGGGAGCCTGTAATTTTAAAATATCAGTGCAAGAAATCGGGGGGGGGGGGGAGCGAGAGAGAAGAGGGCCTACCCTCCAGCATAAAGTAAAAACAACAGGAAAAAAATGGCAATAAACATCTGGCTTAGGTTTTAAATTAAATCAAAGGGGATTACAAACCAGGCTGAAATTTAGTTCAGATGCGAGAGCTTTACATAATTGGGCATCATTTCTTCACTACGCTGAAGAGAAAATCCTGGCAACAAGGTGACTAGTTTCAAACTTACTGGCCTAATATTACAGTATAATATCTATATTGGCCCATTTAGGCTTTTCTAAAAACTACCTGCTCTCCGTGTCTTACTCAAAAGTGGTTAGCTTCGTCAGTTATAGAATCAGTGACCAAAAAAAGCAACTGCTTAGTGAGGCAATAAGTGCACAAAAGATGTGTACAAGGGTCGGCCAATTCAGCCAAAAGAAGCCTCTTATTTATTGCGACAACTACTTAATTGGTCTAGCAGGACCCCATTTACGTTAGCAAGATTTAGCATGTTATCATCAGCAAGCTGAGAGAGCAGACTGGCAACGGTTCCCCATGCCCCGAGATATTGCAGATGCTGCCCGCAAAAGGCAGTCAAGTCTACAGCTCACAGTCTTTTTGACTGTCAATTGTATTGATATTTTGGAACCAATTATTATGGGCTTGCGGGCGCGGAGCCAGCGAGATGCGTTAGGGTTTCTCCTCAGTGACTCTTGATTTTACTATAACTACGCAAGCGGCAAAGTTTTGTGCCAGAGCTACCAAAACTAGGAAGGCAGCTATGGAGGAAATATACATCTTATTGGTTACTTGCCCGGGTTCTATTGTTGTAATATGTATGCGCCCTCTATAGTACGAGTGTTTGTGTTGCTACCACAATATCGCTTTGATGATGCAGGATTCTCTCGTTACTTAACGTGTATCCATAGGGTTATTTAAGCACACTGGGTAGAAACAGACGTCCTGTCGCCCGCACGGCCCAGGTAAGGCCTGCCCCACCATGATGGGCAGCCATGGCGACCAGTCATGCTCGGCCATGGTGGCCCCTTCTACGAGGCATGGACAGCAGTGTTGAGCACACGCACTAGCCTGTGTTGGCCCACGTGGGTGGCCCTTCGCCTGGGCTGCATCCTCCTCGGAGATTTTCCGAGGAAGCAGCCCAGGCTAGCCGCCTACCCGCCCCGAGGGGTCACGGACTAGCCTCTGGCAAGCGTGTTAAGCACATGGGCTTTGGGTCCTTGGCCATAGTGGGGCACCATCACGTGTATTTTTACCCAATGTGAAATGAGGGAAACACTGAATTTGGGAAATTTCTCACCGAATGCAACTAATGAGGAACCTGTGGCATCCCAGGCATGCAAAGCAAGGCGCCACATCATTTGACAATGTTTAATCTAGACATCCTCGTAACTGGAGCTGAAACAGGTAAGAAAAAAATGCTTGGCATTTTTATTTTATTTTTTGGAACATTTCAGAGCCGTGGACGCTTAGCTCGAATGACATTCGTATGACATCTGAACACCCCATTTTTCATAATTTTGGGTATTTCGGTTATTTTCATTTTTGGTTTTTCCGCTTAATTTTATTCATCCGCTTAATTTCATTCTTCTTTTTTTTTTTTTTTAACCCCACCAATTAACATTGTTCCCAACAAAAATGAATGGAAACAAATGAAATAGAAACACACACGAATTAAATGAATGAAAAACGACAAATGAAAACAAGACAAAATANAAAAATATTTTTTCACTCCACATATAATTGGGTTGTGGAATCTCCTGCCAGAGGCTGTGGTAAGGGCCAGTACTAGAGCTGAGTTTAAAAGAGGTTTGGACAAGTCTCTGGAAGATAGATCCATTGGCAGCTATTAGCCAGACAGGATCAGGGAACATGACGGGAGCTGGGGGAAACAACAGGGAATGAATCCCACATTGTAACCTGTTGGGGGCTTCTCCCAAGTCTCCGTGATCGGCCACTGTCGGAGACAGGATGCTGGGCTAGATGGACCATTGGTCTGACCCAGTATGGCACTTCTTATGTTCTTATGAAGTAACCATCGTTTGTAAAGAAGCATCAAAGGAATGTGCGAGTTCACACGGACACAGCACCTGGACAGTTGTCATCTAAGTTGCTTGAGATTCTGGGGCCTGAAGCATGAATTCATTGTCAGTGACCCACATAGGGCGCTAGTGACCTTGGCTCTGATGGCCACCCATAAAGTAGTTGCTAGAGAGAGACTGACTGAGCTGCCCATCCGTCAGGGGCAGGAGCAGGCAGGGATCAGGCTGCCTGTCACTCAACAGGATAATTCCTATCAGAAAAGGAGACAGCAGCAGAAACAAAAAATGTGAAGTGCAAAAAACATTTTTCTCCACCAATCCACAATGAATTGATCCCCCCAGCCCAGAGAACCTTAAAACCATGGCTAGGGGGGTAATTTTCTACTCCTGAATTTATTTCAAGTACATTTGTGGGGTTGGCAGCTAGATGGGCCCAATTCTGACAATGCAGGGTGAAATTAAAAAGCAATGGCGAGAGGAACACAGAAACAAATTGCACAGGGAATCCGAGCTCCTCTGAAGAATTAAAGCAAAGACTCACTTTCTTCGTACCGTGCCTGTCTCAAAAGGTATTAAGCAACTTTTCCCTGTTTATCCGTCAAACCTGTCATCAAACTTAATGACAGCCTCATGACCATGAGACATAAGGAGAGGCGCAAGCCAGGGTACATGCAAATTGAAAAATCTCGAGCTACGCCCACGGTTCTGCACAGGTGCGAGAAATCCTGGCTCCTACCTGGTTTCCTGGGGTTGGGGACAGGAAAAAAGTCGAGGAGGGGAGGGGGTTGAACGATGACCGTACATTTACACAGTTCCACTGCTTTACATTCTGAAGGATCCCAGAGCAACACAGGAGAGTCTTTTACCCACCATCACCACCAAAAGATAACTCCCACCCACTGGGGTGAAAGCACATAGCTGCTAATAGAACTGCTGAACATACGGCCCCTCGGACAACTGATCTGCGGTAGAGCTGAAACACGTACTCCATTTGGTACCCACGCGTAATAACCGCATTTTCGGGTACTGCTTTTGGGCACCTAAATCGGTACCCGAATACGGAGAGAGTACTCAAAAAACCAAAATTCCAGTTACCGATTTTTCAGGTACCCAATATTACCCAAATACCCCCAAAATAATACCTGGAAAATCGCACAATCTGGGACAAAAATCAGTATTTTGGTTTAACAGTCGTCAGTATTCTAGGTACCCAAACGAAAACCGGTTTGGGTACATGAAATATTCGGTTTAATTTGGATACCGGAAATTTGACGGGAACACCTGGTTTTGCAGGTACTCGTTTCTGTTCTAGTTTGCAGCTCACGGAGCTGTTGACACCATAACAGGGGAGAACCCCCATGGTGTCCCCTCTGGCATTTGGCCTTCCATCATCCATTTTCTCTGTGCTTGCTCCTCACTATGCTCCGCTCCTCCTCGGTCACTACCCTAGCCTGCTCATGACTCCGTTGCTCCTCGAAACATATTCACCCCTTCACCCTGAGTACAATCCTTCTGCTCCCTCCCTTCCGACCTTCAAATCTCACCTGAAAACCTACCTCTTGCACCTCATGTCCTTAGCCTGCTCCTTGATTTACTCAGAGTTCCCTTCTCCCTTTGCCACTAAAGCTAAGTACATGCACCTGCAACTTCTCAACCTCATGAATGTCTCCCTGACTCTCCCCCTTATGTCTCCCTCCCTTGTCTCTCCGACATTGTAAGCCGCTGGGGTAGGGACCTGTCTTTGATTAACAATTGTAAAGCACCAGGCACATTGCTTGTGCTATACAAATACTTAAACTAACAACAACAACATTTGGGCGGGAAACTCAGATATGAATGGTGGAGCGTTGGGCCAACCAACTTATTGCAGTCCAGCTCAATGATATAAACCGGAACACACACACCTGACTTAGACACAGTTCAGGGAAGAAACTAGAGAGCACTCGCGGGAAGAAGACTGTATCTTAGCTAACTACAAGCGATCTAGATTTAGAGGCGACGGTTCATGGAAAGTTCAGTAATCGGGAATTCAAAGTGACATCTCTCAAACAAAGATTTGCAATCAGGTTTTTAGCAATCTATTAATCTTATGTCAAGATCAATACTAAAGAAATGGCCAGTGCGATCCTATGCAGGACTTGAAGCCGGGAGTCGCAAGTTCAAATCATGGCCTCACTCGGCAGCTTTGGGGCAAGATGCTGTCTCTCTGGCCGGCCGGCCAGACCCCACGGGGACAGGGCTGGCCGGTCAGCTGGTGTGACAAGAGGCTCCCATGTGCGCGTTCTCAGACCGCCAACCTGCAGTTCTAGGGACAAAGGGGGCGAGCCCATTCCCCGCGCACAATGCGTGCATCTTGCACACACGTGTGTGCAAACCGCACGCGTCTCCATAGGGATTGCATTGTGCCACGCGGATCCCGCTTGGGATTGCAGCCAAAGACAAGGAAAACAGTCCAGAGCTGAAACAGGTGGCAAAATAAACGCCCGTGGGTTGTTGTTTTTCCACGTTTTCGAGCAGGGTGTTGCCAACCCAAACACCATTCAAGCAACGTTCGAGAAACTGACTTTTCACAATTTCGGTCCTGTTGTTTCCAGTCATTTCCCCCAAGAACAATGAAAGTGGGTGGGGATAAAAACCGGAAACGGCTGAAATGAACAAAACGAAGAAAAACGGGGAATCATTCGCGGAGCGCTCGCTGCTAGCTTCCTTCGCTTGGGGTCAGATCTCCCGGATTCAACAGGTTTGCTCCTTTTGGGAGGCAGTCGGTTCAGCGCCAGAAAACAAACAAGACAATAGCCCGCCACAGTCCGTTCAGTCTGCGCGGCCCCCACCCCCTCACGGGGCAGCCCCCCACCTTCGCGGGTTTAGCACTGTCTCTTATACACATCTAAATACTCAAAATCACACACACACACACACACACACACACACAAATCGGGTGCTTGACTAAGTGGTGTTTGCTGTTCAGTTCATTCGTTTTGGCTTGAATCATTCAAATTCTACGGGTTTTCTCATTTTTGACAGTCCTTGTTTTCATACACAAATGAGTAAGAACAGTTATATTACCCACCCTGCCGCAGCGCTGCTGATTGCACTGTTCAGATCAACTTACTACTGCGAGTAAAAGCTTGAAGAGAGACAAACCTCCACTTGGCCACCTTCGGCTTCAGAAACGTCAGACCAAGTCGTTGAACAAGTTTAACTCCTAGTTTACGAAGCAGTGTCTGGTTACTTTCTGAGAGCTTGCAATTATCAAGACACTCGAGGACGATAGAAGCTAGAAGGGAAAAATTATATTATACATAAAATTCTTCTTTAAAAGAACTCACATCTTTAGATACTGAATTCAATTTTTTTTTTTAGGCGTAACTAATGCGGTAAAGGTGTTTGAGTGGTTTCAACACAGGACTGCACATCAATCAGACAGTCCCACGTTATCATCTTGACGCTGTGAAAGACCCCATTTATGCTCCTGCACTTAGGGCACAGAGTGTCAGGAGATTTAACTTCAGTGCCTGGTTAAGCCATCGACTCCTTGTTTAATACCAAGCAAATTCTCTGTGCTTCCGTTTCCTCTCCTTTAATAGGAAAATACCTAACTCCCAGGAATCTTCGGAGGAGTCATTCATTCATGTCGGCAAAGTTTTTCAGTAAATGACCGTGCTGGAGAGGTTCACATCATTAACCATTCTGACAGTTTCCCCAACTTTAAAATGGGCATACTGGTTTTTTTGCCTCCCAGGAAAAATGGAAGAATGAATTTGATAAATATATTTTATACATACATATATACACATACACTACATATGTATATTCAATTGAATATATACACACACACACGTGTGTGTATAGTTCAATATATGTTCCATTTGATAGTGTTCAATTTGATAAATATTTTAGACAGACAGACAATTTATCAAATTGAACACCTATCCCACTTCTGATTGTCAGCATTATTACAAAGCTTTCCCTTTAATCCTATTAATGCAACATCCAGAAAATTCGTGCGTTAAGGCTTTCAAATATTTCTGGAAAAGTGTACTGAGAGAGGCTCTTATGAGTTCCAGCACAAAAAGTTACAAAATTAAAAAGCCCTCTGCATGGAAATATAATTGTTGACGACAAATAAAAAAATGCCTAGTATACTGACCACCTTGAGCAATTCTCGGTGGCTTTGAAGAACGTCCCTAAGGCAATCATGGGAACAGATGAACAGGTAATGCCTTGTAGACGGGCACCTATCCTTCTCACAGAACATACAGCAAGGGCAAAGGCTGAAAAGGTTGCTCTGTAGTTTCTCATGTTCCGACCCATATCAGAGCTTTCCAAGTATTATTAGTCAATTAATTAGTAATTATTAATGTTATTAGCAGGTTCAAAATTATGTCCAAACCACCCAAAAGCTAGGAAGGATTCCCAACTTTCATCTAGTAAAAGGCATTCATTACTACACTTGGCAGACTAAAGACCACACATTATTCCAACCTGCTTTGTTCTTCTTTTCAATTTTAAAATATATCCCTGTCTCTCCCTACGCTCCACTCTCCCTTGTCTCTCCTGGATCATAAGCTCCTCGCCGAATGAACCTGCCTCTAGTTTATGATTATTCAGTGCCAGGTACATTGCTGGTGCTATATAAAAACTTAAACAACAGCAGAAGCATTATTTTAGTTCCCACTGGCTCAAGAACTTCTCACTCTATAAAGCAAAGCTTTATACTTTCCAAAAGCCTGGTATCTTTCCAGCTTTGCAACTACAGCAAGCAATAATCTCTAGTTTTGGCCAATTCGGAAGACAGGGAATGATGAAATCATATCAAAATTTAAGATGGGAAAATGTTAAGAATGACAGTTTAAAGACCAATCTCTCCAGACCTGCCAAGGGCTAGAAACAGTTTGTCGAATTGGTACAAATGCTTTCAACTACAGTCAAATTTTCCAACCACTGGTCCAAGACTGCAATCAAAAAGGAAAGTAGTTAAGGATGAAATGAGAAGGAAAATCTTAGTTGGGTTGCTGTAACTCTGCCTAATACAGAAGTCTAGGAACAGATTTAGGGGCTTGGGCTACAAAGAAATAAAAGTACAATATATTTGTCCAGGGAATGAGACTACAGTTTCTATCTAAATTGCTTCTAAAGCCTTTACATAATACGTATCACCGAAAAAGTTATCTTACCATAAGGTAAACAATCTTCTCTTTTGCCGTGCTTAAATAGTTGTGCCTAAGGGGGGGAAAGAAGTTTTTGAAATATGGGAATATACACTGCATAAAGAACAATTTACCATAACAAGAGTGCTGAAATATTTCTCAATGCTGTTGCGATATTGCTTCATTTTCAACATAAATTTTTCTATTTGGACAGAAATTTAAAAAAACAATGAATAACTTTAAAGGTCCTAGAAGGTAAAACCAAACTTCCATGTAGATTACCACCCATGTAGATTACCAACCCAGCTTTTGCCTACATTCTAGGCACATTATAAGTTTTGGCTGGCTTTATAAAAATATTTCATACAAATTTTGCTCATTCTTAAAAAAAGAGCCAAAGTTTGTAAATCGAGAGATAAAATAATTGTTGTTAAGGCTTAATTTGACAATCGTATAGCTTCTCTCTCTGGATATGTACTATAAACTGAAATGGGCATACATTTCCCCCACTGTTGCCAATAGAGAAAACACGAGTGACCATGGGTCCTTGGGAAATAGACAAGAGAGAAAGAAGGGTCTGTAGTAGAGGTAAAACAAGTGCGCTCTCCCCTCTTATCTCTGTTCAAAACTCTGCTGGCAGGATCATCCACCTAGCCCGTTGCTTTGACCACGTGCAGCCTCTCCTCTCCTCTCTCCACTGGCTCCCTCTTCCTGAGCGTATTCTGCACAAGCNTTGTCTTGTTTATTAACACCCCCAGAGACAGAGAGAAACACTAGAGAGAACGACAACACCTCTCCGTAAAGAACTTCTCTGCCTAGGCTCTCTGGCTAAGCCCACTCCTCAAAGCACCGGGCCGGCAAGCCTTCTGCGGGGAGGACTTCACCCTCCCCTTCGTCGGGAAGGAAGCCTTCTGGAGAAACATGGCCAGGAGTTAAAATAAAAGCAGCCCAGCCCCAGAAATATTTCCACATAGGCAGCAACAGCTCTTTACAGGATTGAGTCACGTCAGGTATGGTTTAAAGGCAACCAAAAATACCCTCAGGCTAAGCACCTGTTTTGTTTTAGGTTTGCTTTTTAAATTAAATTGTGCTTCGGGATTGCATGTGTGTATCGGAGAATGCTGTATGACAGGCTGGGCCAAGGCGTGCTTTCAGAACTGAAATCCATTTATTTTAGGTTTAATTAACACTAGAAGCTAAGGAAATCTTTAAGCACGTGACTCAAAAGAGTTAACGAAGCAGATTTCTTACAGAGCTCCTCCTGCCGGCCCTTGTTACTTGGGGATTGGGACTGGGGACTTGGGGCCCATAATGGAATTTGGGACTTGGAATTGGGTCCTTGGGACTTGGTATCAATATAGTTACCATCCTTTTAAAAACGTAGATCTATGTCAAGAAGAATTACTTCTCCTTTTTCAGATTTGGGGCTGAATTCTCCCCTTGTTGAAATCCACGTGGCTGTAAATACAGCTGCCCAATCCCTCAGTTGCTAAATCTGCTTTAAACCAGGGGTGGGGAACTTCTGACCTGGGGGAGCAAACGCGGATCACGCCTAGTTTTTATCCGGCCCCTGCATCTAATTCCTGCCTCCAAGTGCTGAAAAGCTGAGCTCTGGAGAAGGGAGCAGAGAGGAGGGTAGGTACACAAGGCATGGGAACAGATCTGGACCCTCCTCTTTCTGAGCGCACCCCTTAAGTGCCCCCCCCCAAATTCTATGCTAGCAGCACCCCACCCCTGCTTTCCCCAGCCTCTATATACAGACGGTCAGGACAGCTGGTGACAATGGACCCTTCTGGTATGAAAGACGTTGAGCCATCAAGGACATTCTTAACGCCTGCTCCTATTCATCTCTATTACAACACCCCACTGCACATAATTAGGGGCCCTACTCAAGGTTCCCTTTGAAAAGCACCCAGAGGCTTCAAGTGGCCCAGAATGCGATGATTCATCCTCTTAGCTAGCGGGGGAAACTGGGAGCATAAAACCTGGGCTACCTTCTCACTTCACAGCACTGCCCCACATGTGAACCCTGGCCTTGGAAGCCCCGGATACTCCAACGGGAACATCTCTCACCATTTCCCTCTGCCCCCACGTCTCCTTTCCTATTTCTTAGTCAAGGTCGCTATTGCTATCACCAACTGAATCCTTGCAGAACAGCTCCATTTTTATTTTATAATAAACAAGACAATAGCCCACACCGGGTGGGCGCTCCCCTTTTCATTTATTAGATGGTCGCCAGCCGCGTGGCCTCCACCCACCGGAAATGTATTTCTATTATTTATTATTATTATTATTATTATTATTATTAATAATAAGCAATGTTCCTGGCACTGAACAATCATTGGTTAGCGACAGGCCTCTGCCCCGAGAGGCTTACAATCTAAGAAAGACGAGGGAGGGGAAACAAGGGGGAGAGAGGGAGACATTCATGGAATTGAGAAGTCTCAGATTGACGTGCTTAACTTAGTGACAGAGGGGAAGGAGAATCTGAATGTAAGGCCAGTCGGATGCAGGTCACTGAGCGGTCTCTCTGTGGGGATGGGGAGGAGGAAGAGAAAGCTTGATGGAAGAAGGTTTTCAGAGGGGATTCAATGGTTGCGAGGGAGGGAGCAGAGTGTAAGTGTTCAGAGAGGGCGATCCAAGAATACAAGGCACAGCATTGTGCCTAACATTCACCCTATTAACCCCTCTTCCCTTGGGGGCCCATAATAGTCCTGAGTTTGGGGAGTTTCTTGTTTAATTTATTCTGATTTACATCCCACCCTTCCCCCAAACTCTCAGGCTGGCTAACAACAGATCAAATACAACGATTAAAACCATAAAACCTGGCATAAAATAGCCACAAAAATATATCCCTAAGCTTGCCTGTTAAATGCATGGCCAAACAAAACAAAGCCTCCAAGGGGAGGCAGTTCCAAAGCTGTGGAGCAGCCATCGAGAATGCCTCTCGTCACACCATTACTGTGCGGACACGTGGCAAAGATGGGGAACCTAAAAGTGGGTGAACTCAGCTGACCTTAGTAGCCGTAAGGGGACATCCCAAGGCAAGCTGGCGGTAACAATACAACTTGACTGACTCAAATGCAAGACGAGCGGTCACTTGATCAGCCATGATGTAAATGAATATTATATAACAAATCATGAGTGTTTCTACTTTAAAAGTCCACACGGAGAAACCCCAAAGCAAACGAAGAGGTTTAAGAGCCATTCTCCAAATTGATATCCTGATGTTCTCTGGCAGGTTGGGTTTCAATATATTAAATGGGGATACTGGCATTGCCATCAAACATGGTCTTTGAACTGAAACAGAACTCCAGCAAAGTCAGAGAAACCCAGAGTTGATGTCTTCAGTATCTCCTGCTTCTTGTTCATCTTAGAAGAGACTTCAGGCCACCATGATGCATCATAAACAAAGGAAGGAGGAGAAGAATGCAAGCCCAGATCCTATGTAGATCATTACTAATGGAAAGTGTGTTCACTAGACAACAATTAATACACTTCGTTTGCCTCCCCTTTAAAATTTACAAAGGTCTGAAAGCAGGGAGGCCTTTTATTGGGTGGCCCATGTAATCGTAAAGTTATGCGATGTCCCTTTCATTGCAATGAGGCCATGTAATACGACCTGCTGAAAGGAATGGGACCGCCTCTCCTTTAATACTTCGGAGGTGAAATGATTAAAGAAAACCCTAACCGCATGGCCGTCCTCAACTCTGGCTTTGTTGCTTTAGAAATAATATGGTGCAACCTACAAAGAGCTAGTTTCTTAATAATCATGCAAAAGGAGCACCACGCCTTCCCCACACGTAACCCACTTAGCCCTCACCTTTGCAAGAGTCGGCGTTCCCTCGGGGACATCTTCCCCGAGCTATACAAATCATCGCTAGGGCAGGTGGCCTGACTGCTTGGCAGCAGGTAAGTCTTGCTGCAAAACAGACATGAGTTCGCAACAGCCCTCTGGCTCTGATGAACCAAGACCAAAAGGACGATCCCAACCTCCAGGGAAGGGGAGAAAGCACCAAAATCTATTATTATTGCATCCCCCCAAGAGATTAAGTGGGAGATGTCTGTGCCCACTGAACATGCAGGTGAGGCCCTGGGCAGTGCAGCGGGGCCGACAAGAGATAGGTGGTGGAATAATTAAAGAAACTTTGCTTTCTAAATGTTGATCAACATTTCGAATTTGCAAAAGCTGAACCAGCCCTGTCACAATGAAAGTGCTGCATGTTGAAGTTGGTTTGGGAAGGGCGCGGTCAATGGCAAGCTCAGCTAGGATACAATGCAGTCTTATCAGTGCTAGGAGAGACCCTTTAATATACGGATGTGCAAGATATTGGGGAACCCCAAGCTCACCGGCAAATTTACAGGGATATGGGGATGGAGAGCTTTGCGCCTCCCTTTTCAACACGGCCATGCTCTTTTTCCAAACGCCACAAGCCCACAACGCACGCCAGGGGGAGTGTCCATGCCGAAAGGGGCGGGGCATAGGAGCTGTTCCTGGCACAAGCCACACCCCCTTTTCAAGAGCTGTACACTCAAGAAAGGGGTGTGGCTAGCAGAAAGGGGTGGGACAGAACTCCTCACTCCTCTGGCATATAAATTTGCTGGCAGATCTGGGCCGGGCAATTGATCCCCAACCCAGGCAAGTCTGGCTGTCCCTGCTTTAAGGTAATGCGGAGGTTTCTAAATTATGGGTTGGGACCCCAAGGGGCTGTGCCAACTGCAGATGAGGTCGTGCTTCCACTTGCTGTGCTGCCTATGTCTACCTCAGACTCACAGGATTAGATTTAACTCTCAGAATGGGGTTTGTGAACCACCGCCGCCAAGTGTAGGCAACAAATGGTGAAGCTGAACAGTTACGACTTTTAAAAAAAATAAACTCAATCCCCACATAGTTCTGCTTCTATCCGCCAAGGGAGTCACCTATTTCAGAACAGCCCTCTCCAGTCATCGGCATGACAGCGGAGCTTGCCACCGACAGCACCCTTCCCAAACCAACTTCAACGTGCAGCAATTTCATTGCGACGGGGCTGCGTCAGAGTTTGGAAATTTCTCGAAAGGTTGATCGATGTTCAGAAAGCAAAGCTTTGTCTCTAGCGCGCAGTCGCGTGTAATTCTGCTGTTTTCATTATCTTAGCAAAGGGTGATTTGGCGTAAGAAGACTCTTCAAGTACACAGGGCTGCCGGGGGGGGGGGGGGGGTGTCTAAAAAAAGGGGCAATTTGCCCCAGGCCTCACAATGACACTGGGATGAAAGCTTCAACATAGCAGACAATGGAGTAAGAGCCGCCCCCCCGAGGCATTCTGCCTTAGGCCTGCAAGAACCTCCAGGCAGCTTTGTGTGTTGATACGGTCAAACCAAAATAGTCTCATCAGCACTGGCTAGTAGACCACAAAACTGCCAGTAAAGAGAAAGGATCGTTCAACTTGAAACCACATCCCCTCATACAATGCAAGACTCTCAAAGATTCTTGGTTTGAAACACAAAAGTGTTTAAATACCCAAACTCTGCAATATAGAATCGCTAGGCCCCAATTATGCACCATATTCCAAACTACATTCAAACTTTCTTAGAAGCAAGCAGGGGGAAATGAGTGACTTCCCCCCCAGCAAGGCCCTTGAAACCGTTTCTCCCCTCCAACCCCCTCCCCCAACATTTCCTCCGATTCCCCGTGTCTGTGCTACTTTCCTTAGATAACCCTTATCAACTAAACCCATGCACACACGATGTACACACAACTGGCACACAGCCTCTTTTTATACAGAGGCATGTGTGTAAAGCTCGTGTCTCGTGCACAAGCCCCCGCAAAGAGCAGGTTTAGGATCGTGGTCCCAGTAGCTTTCAAGTTTCTAACAATAGAGAATCCAATATCATTCAATTTTGCTGACACCAAAGAGGCACACGGGTGCAGTGTTTGCACCAGATTTTCTATTTTTGTGCTCCTGGGTCTGAAAGAGTGTTGAGCGTAGCAGAGCTGCCTCTGACTTAAGGCACTATTCTCTAAAAGGCGCAGCTATTGTCAAATGATCTTTAAAGCAGGGCAGCTCAGGGCTGTTTCACTACAGCCACTAGCCAGGGTGCTTCATTTTTAAATCGTTACTCACATTTGTATACTGAATCTCTTATAAAAGAAGTTACACACGATTTAATCAGTTTCGATGCCCCAGGCTACTTCAACATGAGGCCATCTCTGTCACGCAAGCTCAGGGCGTGCTCCGTCCTACAGCACTAACAGAAAAAGGCTTCTGGATACATAATGGCAGGTTGGAAAAGCAAACCTTCAGACCAATTTAAAAGCCCCCTCCCCCTAAAAAAAGCCTTGGAGCGAGGCTAGACGCTTCCAAAAATTTTCACATATCCCGTTTCACAGCGATCTTCTGGCAAGTCGGTGTGCATGCTCTTTCAAATGATTTATAAATACAGAATTGGCAGACCTATACATTTTACACACACATTCATTACGTTGTTGTTGGTTTTTAAAAAAATATTATATGTTTGTCATCTAATGCTGCATTTTTAGTTTAGTTTAGTGTAAATGCTACATTTACAAGACAGGAAAATGATTTTTTTTTATTTTTTTTTACAAAGCCGCGTCTGAAATACATCCAGCAGCAGGGCAACCTGTTAGCACACCTGTTGTGAAATGATGTATTGCCATCAACAGGTGCAGAAAAAAACAAGCCCAGCAGTGGAATTAGGATGTGCAGCGCAGAAGGCAGGTTTCAACAAGTAACATGACGTGCTGTTAACAGCCCCACATAAAACGCTGAGTTAGCCTGAACAGGAGCATACTTAAGAGAGTCGATCAAATGAGAATTCTTGAAGAGACAGATTAAATAACAGCGATTTACAGATTCCTAGATTTTATAGTCAGGAGTTACCGACAGATGAGATCATCTAACCTGAACTCATATCGTACAGGCCAGTGAATTCCTTCTAGCTAGAAGAAATCTACTAAATATTCATCTAGAAGGATTTCTTCTAGCACGGGTGAGGAACCTTAGGCCCAGGGGCCAAACGCAGCCCCTGGCAAGTTTTTATGTGGCCTCTTTTCCAGTTCCTGGTGCTGGATCCAGTTCCTACCCCCAAGCACTGAAAAACTAAGCTCAGGTTAGGTAAGCAGAGATGAGGGCCTGCCCACAAGGAGAGGAGGCAGATTAATGCGCAGATTCATAATCTGGACCCTCCTTTTCTTGACCACACTCCTCTGCCCCTGACTTCTATGTAGCCCTCGGAGCTTGTATTCATTTTTAAAGCTACCCCCTGCAGGAAAAAGGTTCCCCCTACCTTCCCCCGGTTCTAGCTATTCAGTACTGCCATGTACTGAAACACAGTGAAGTTCTGTTCTACTTCAAAACAGGTTCATGCTATCTAACTTAAGTTAAAAAATGGAAGCGTGTTCTCAAGTACAAATGCCCGTCTCAGAAAATGCTTCTCCCTAAGGACATCACTTGCAAAACAGGATCCCAGATATAAAGCCAGATTAAGTGATCTCCGCAGGATTTGCAAAAGCGTAAAGCTTTTATAAGCATTTAGGGCTAGATTTTGCATATACAGTGCGTCCCACAGGATGGGGAGTGCTCAGCTAACATCGCCGCAGGAACATCCTAGGGAAGGAAATGTATCTGGAGATGCTGAAGAGAAGAGTTTGTTCCACACCCCAAAATGGTTTATTGCAAAGCAGGAACACTAGATGCTGACTGATGGGGAAAGCATTGAGCAACCCATAGAGATGCCCGTCTCTCCGATTCATGATCTCACTTTAAAAATTGTTCCACTTTTGTTTTTGTTTTATTTTTTTAAAAGGTTTCTATGAAGACTTTACTGAAATACCTTCTCATTTTCTGCTCTACTCTTAAGATATTTACATTTAAAAAAAAATAAAAAATCCCTGCAATTCCTTTCGTCTCTCATATGTAACTTGCATGACTGCCTTTAGTTCTTAGAACAGGGGTGGGAAACATTTTCCCACCTAGGGGCCACATTGAAAATAACACAAGCTCTGAAGGCCACATAGAAGTTGGGAGAGGGTTGAGCTCAGAAAGAAGAGGGTACAAATCATAGCTCTGGGCCATGGTTCTGTCCCCTCTCCCTGTGCGCCTGCCCTCCTCTCTGCCTCCTTCCCCTGAGCTCAGTCTGTCAGTGCGATCTGTCCCCTCTCCCTGTGCGCCTGCCCTCCTCTCTGCTCCCTTCCCCTGAACTCAGTCTGTCAATGTGATCTGTCCCCTCTCCCTATGCGCCTGCCTTCCTCTCTGCCCCCTTCCCCTGAGCTCCATCTTTCAGTGCTGGGGAGTAAAAACTTTATCCAGGGGCCAGATCCAGGAACCAGAAAGGGGCCAAATACAAACTAGTCGCAGGCTGCATTTGGCCCGAGGTTCTACTCCCCTGTCTTAGATGATCTTAACCTGACACAAGAGTTATCCAGCCTCCAAATGAAATCAAGTTGCCAAATACTTGCTCCCTTCCCTTATGGGAGGGAGAAATCTTCATATGAATGCAGGCAGACAGCTTCTGCTTCCAGGGATACTGAATCATATTCTAGTTTCGATTCAACTTGTTTAAGTTTTCACCTGTTTCGCTTAGCACACGTTAATGAACAGGTAGACAGAACCAGAGCCAAGCTCATCAAAGAAATTATGACAAACATCAATGCAATATGCATCCTATGCATTTCATCATGCACCTTAGAGCACTCAACAGTCTACTTTTCCAGGTCAGACAAGAAGGTGACGAAACTTGGTTTTCTAAACCTTGTGAAAGAGCCAGGCAATGCACCTGGGGGAACACATCCTCCTGCTTTGAAAATCAAGGCTGAAGAGGAGAAATTCTAAATATAGATCAGGTGTCGACTTTTCTAACTTAGGGACTGCTAGAAAGACAAAGTCCACAACCTCTTGTGCCCTCAACGTCAGGGCCAGAAACCTGCTTGAATGTTTATGATTGCATGGTAACTTCCGTGCTGTCATCTCAGATGTGCAGCGACTCCATGCAAATTAGGAGAATCCTTAAATCCAAGGCGGAGACCCTTTTCCCTTGCAGGGGCCATGCTGAAAATTAGCACACCCTCCAAGGGTTCTATAAATGGGTTTAGAATTGCACACTTGGGCCTCTCATTTTGGACATCACCAATTAATACCTCTAACAAATGAACTAGTAAGAGGTTTACAAAATTATTTTTATTTGCTCTTTTAAATGAATCTAAAATAAATCAATCAATACTATCTGCTTGGGTGCTGAATATTTTGCAATTTTTTGTGTGTTTTCAAAAGGCAAACGCGCAAGTCACTAGTGACCCCCTCATGCATTACAGAAACCACAATTAGAAGTGCGACAGTTGCAACGTAAGCTACATCCCATACAACAGAGTGGAGAATCGCAGAGCTGGGCCCTAAATGCAAGGTTGGGGGGTTTGTGTGTGTGTGTCTCCTTTCCCAGTTCCTGGCTCCAGTTCCTACCTCAAACTAATGAAAAACAGAGTTCAGGGTAAGGGAGCAGAGAGGAGATTCTGTGCACTAGGACGGGGGGTGGGGGCGGGAATCCATAGCACAGATCCATGGTCTGGGCTCTCCTTTTCTTGAGTGCACCCATCTCCTCCACTTCTATGCAGCCTTCAGACCTTGTACTAACTTTCCAAGGAGCCTCCGGGAGGAAGAGGTTCCCCTGCCCCTGCCAAACGATAATAACCCGACTTATCTTGAAAAATGCAGGGGATGGGAAAGCAGCTAGTGCCAAGTAGCAACGCTGCTGCCTGCCGCGTGCTTTCGGGACTCAAGCAATGCCATCAATGAGATTCTCTCTTCCAAAAGCAGCAGTGTTTACCAGGGCTTGCAGCATGCCGTCCATCGCAACCGTCCCCTCCATCGTCTGGAAAGAGGACTGCAATAACGTCGAAAGGGTCCAGTCCAGGAAGTCTGCCATTCTTTTTTGTCTGACATCGGGGCGGGTAAGAAACCTGTCCCAGGGAAGAAGAAGAAGAAGAAAAAGGGAAAGAAAGAAAAAAGCGCTGCAAATTACTGATTCGGGGAAATCAAGTTAGTAACTAATTTTTCCTGTTACCCAAGCTGGTTTCAGTTCCTAAAGGCAACCGTCTGAGGGACATTTTCCAATCCGTTTTGGGTGGGAACACTGCAGCTGTTAATGGTTTAAACACTAATTCTTAATGAGGTCATGACCCAGAACGTGACACACTCATCACAAATGCACCACAAACTGTGACGGGAATGCTTAATAAACAGTCTGGGTTAGTCTTCAGCAAGTGCACATCGCTGCATGGGAGGACAGACCCCAGAACATGCTTTCTGTGATCTGTCAACCTTGGTGAAAACCCACTGCACTCAAGCAAGACAAAAGTCACCTTCCTCTGCAGGTTTGAAGCCACGACGACAGAGTTTTAATCAGGGGAGAGGATTGTTGCACTTTTCACCTAAGTATTTGAAAACTTTCCAATTAATTTGGGGATCTGGCAGCCAATCAGAGGGCAAGAAAGTGCTCTCTCCATCGCTTTCAAGAGCAGCTAGAAAACCAGGAAATGATACTACGGCGCCTCCTGGGCATGCTCTGAGATGCAGTCCGTTAATGCTCTAACACACTGCAAGATCCTCTGATGGCCGCTTCTCCATTAAACTCGTTTTAAGAGTCATGTACACACAAAGGACACACACTTTTTTTGGAAGTGCTATCCGTTAAAAAAAATAAATCCAAAAACAAACTCTCTCAAATGCCAAAACGTGTGCCAGTCAATTTTTGCCCGTCGCTTATGCCAATGCTGTGCCTTTTTAGATCTACAAGATGCAAGTTTGCCTACTGAGTAGCGAGGCACTTCCCAGTCTAACAGAGCTGCTGGGATCCTCCACTAGGTGTCGCTGAAGTTCATCCTTTTCTTATCCCAATACACACCAGGTCACCAGCATTTCCGTGGGAGATACACTTTGACAAATGCAGATCTTCTCATTGTTGAAAGGAACGTTCTTAGAGTTACAAATCCTTACATCAGAAGTGCGGGATCTTTTCCCCTAAAGGGGGACACACTGAAAATTACTGCACATTCCAAGGGCCTCACAGACGTTAGGAGCAAGAGTGCTTAAAGGAGCACAACTCAGAAAGAGGAGGGACCAGATCATAGATCTGCCCCTTACAAGCCCTTAATCTCTATTCCCTCACCTTGAGCTCAGTCTTTCAGTGTTTGGGGAGGTAGGAACTGGATTCAGGAGCCAGATCCAGGAACTGGAAAGTTAGCAAATAAAAGCTAACCATGAGCTGCAATTTGACCCCTGGCCTGAGGTTCAACACTCTCAAAATTCCTTAATTCTACAGCACTTCTGGAAACAGAAGGCATAGTTCTTCACTCCCATTCACCTTATTTAGTTGTTGAACCTCAGAAAAAGGGGATATGTATACTACCAAGTGAAAGGAGAATTGGGATAGGGGTGGGAATTCCGGTTCTCCTGAGATCCAGTATTGCCGATATTTGGGTGTATTGGCTTAATCTGATAAATCCGATATTTACCTGTACCAGCATACTAGATTTTTAACATTGGCCGCGGTACCGGATTTTTTACATTGTGGCCACTGAAGTCATTAGCCGCAATGCAAAAAATCCGGTATCGCGGCCAATGTTAAAAATCCAGTATGCCGATACCGGTAAATCCGGTACCAGAGAGATCCGATACCAGTACATCCGGTATCCGGTATTCTCCCCAGTATCCCACCCCTAATTGGTAACCTACCTTTGGTGAATTCCTCTCTCTCATACGCTCTGCATACTCCTCCTGCTGGGTAGTTCTACCATTGACCACTAGGAGGCAGATGATCATTTTCTTTTCATTGCGCATGCGTCAACTGGAGCTACCCGGCTCTCGCCAGTTCGTTCCCAAGCCGAAAGATCTATCCTCCATCATCCGATGAACACTAGAAGCAATAATTATGAGAACCGGGATTCCCTCCCGTCGCTCACCCCACGAAAAATGCCAAACTATAACACGCATGCCTATAATCATTATTTCCAACCTATTCCACAACTTGTTAACTGAACTGAGGTACTGGTCCCTCACTCCCCATCCTCTTAATCGTGCTGTTTGGCAGGGAGGGCCGGAGGTGTATGCAGAGCGTATGAGAGAAAGGAATTCACCGAAGGTAGGTTACCAATTCTCCTTTCTCCTCATACCTCTGCATCCTCCTCCTGCTGGGACGTACCCAAGCATTGTGACAAACCTCAGGGGTGGGAGCCAACAGCACTGGGAGTCTCCAGCACCGTTTGCAGCACCCTTCTGACAAAAGCAGCCTCTGCTGACTGAAAAACATTAATCTTATAATGCCTAACCAACGTATGAATTGATGCCCATGTGGCAGCCCTGCAGAGCTCCTCGTAAGATGCTCTTGCCTTAAAGGCTTAGGACGTGGCTGCACTGCGCACGGAAGGGACCCAAATTTGAAGGGGAGGGACCCTACCCCTTGCCCTGCAAGCTTCTACGATCCCCCGTTTCAACCATTTAGAGATCAGGGTCTTTGTAGCTTTGCGCCCCTGATACCCAGGTCTGATGTTCACAAAAAGAGAAGTAGACTGCCTAAACCCCCTAGTCCTAGACCGATAAACCTTTAGTGCTCGCCGGACATCCAGCGTGTGCCAGACCTTTTCCTTTGGATGCACCGGTCTAGGGCAAAAAAAGGGTAATACCACCTCCTGAGCTCTATGAAAAATGGTATTGGTCTTTGGTAGAAAAGCCAGATCCAGTCTTAAGGTAACTGAGTCATGCTGGAAGATGCAAAAATTGTCCTCCATGGACAGCGCCCCTAACTCAGAAATGCGTCTCGCTGACGTCACTGCAACGAGAAAAATTACCTTTAATGTCAAGAAATAGAGGGATACATGTCTAAGGGCTCGAATGGGGGCCTGGTAAGGGCCCCCAGGAACAAATTAAGATCCCAAGAGGGGACTCTATGCACCACTGGGGGAAGAGATAATTCTGGCTGCTCGGCGGAATCTCCTAACGTTCTCATGGGAGGAGACCACCTTATTTGAAACTGCCCTGAGAACTGAGTGTATGGCAGCAGCCTGGCGAGCCAGAGTGTTAGCCCTGAGCCCTTTATCCAGGCCCTGCTGGAGAAACTCCAGGAGCTGCGAAACCCCCTGCCTCGGTAGGGTCCTGGTTCTGCTGAAGAGACCACATAGCGAAAGTTTTCCACGTGGCCCGGTAGCTTCTCCTAGTAGCAGCCCTCCTGCCCTTAGTGCTGAGCGTTCAAGCTCCATGCTGTCTGTATCTCTGTGCAGCATACTGGACCCTGGGAGAGTAACGTTGGTATGAGGGGTAGCCTGCGGTAATGTGCATGGCTGAGCTCTATCAGCTCGGAGAACCACGGTCTCCTGGGCCACAGAAGCAGGGATGCCTGTTCCCGGATTGTCTTGACTATTGTCCTTTGAATTAATGGGAAAGGCATAAAGGAGGCCTCTGGGCCAGGGATGTTTTTAGCGCATCTAGCCCCTCCGCTTCTGTGCATCGTGAGCGTGTCATGAAGCGAGGTACCTGAGCGTTCTCCTTCGTTGCGAACAGATCTACCTGCGGGAGGCTGAACCACGTTACTAACTGTCGAAATACGGACCTGTCCAGCACCCACTCTTGAGGGTCCAGGGTCTGTCGGCTCAGTCAGTCGGCCTGTGTGTTGTCCTGGCCCCTGATGCGTAGGGCCTTCATGTACGTCAGGTGTGACTGAGCCCATGAAAAGAGTTTGACTGCCTCCCGGTGTAGGTCTATTGATCTCGACCCCCCCTGGTGGTTGATATAGGCCTTTGCCGTCACATTGTCCGTGTACACTAGGAGGTGGCAAGAGGAGAACGTTGGGTACAGATGTTGTAGGGTGAGGCGAATGGTCTTCAGTTCGAGGAAGTTGATCTTCCTGTCTGCATCTCTCTGTGACCAGAGCCCCTGGGCTGAATGGGGCCCTGAGTGCCCCCCCCATCCCCAGAGGCTGGCGTCCGTTGTTAACACCGATCTTGCTGGTTCCGTGAGAGGCACTCCTTCCTGGAATGTTTCCGGCTTTAACCACCAGGACATTGAGGCCCTTAACCTTCGTGGAATGGGGACCCATGGATTGAGCTCGAGCATGAGCTCTCTCTGAAAACCCCTTAGCTGCCTATGCAAGGGCCACACGTCACTTGACCTATGCAAGGTATCCGTACCCCCAGCAACCTTGCTAGTTGTTTTAGCCTCATGCGGTCGCGGAGCCACAGCAGCCGGACTAGCGTCTGTATCTTGGCCTGTTGTTCTGGTCGTACGAATGCGAGATCGGAGGTGGTATCCATCAGTATCCCCAGATGCTCCAATCTGCGACTTGGGGTGAGGGAACTCTTCTCCTTGTTTATCATGAAGCCGTGTCTCTCCAGGTACCGGATGGTCTTGCTTAGGTGCGGCTCTACCTTGCTGGGGGAGTTGCCCTGGATCAGGTCGTTAAGCATACACATGGATCCCCTCGCTGCGGAGGTTGGCGATGAGGGGGACTAAGATCTTCGTGATGGTCCTGGGGGCCGACGACAAACCGAAAGGCAGGGCTCTGAACTGCCAGCGTTCCCCGCTGTAGGCAAACCTGAGCCATTTCCTGTGCGGGCCCCAGATCGGTACGTGGAGATAGGCTTCTGTGAGGTCCAGAGACGCCATCCAATTGTCCTTCTGCAGGCTTTGGCACACGGATGCCGCTGTTTCCATCTTGAATCTGCGTTCCTTTACGTATCTGTTCAGAGCCTTGAGGTCCATTTTCCCATCTTCTTGGCCACTAGGAACAGGATGGAATAAATGCCTGAGAAACGCTCATGCTCTGGCACTCTTTCTATTGCCTGTATCTCTGAGAGTCTTTGAATCTTGGCTGCCAGGGCCATGTGTTTCAGTCTGACTTTGGGTCCTGGGGAGGCAATGAACCTTTTCCTTGGGGGGTCGTTCCAGTTCTATGCGATAGCCCTGTTACGCAGGAGAGGACCCGAGTCTGTGACGGACTCCTCCCACGCTGCCTGGAACTGCTGGAGTCTGCCCCCTACCTCCGAAGAGGCATAGTCAGGTGTCCTGTTTGGTTTGGGCGGAGGTAAACCCCCTCTGCCTTCGCCTATCGAACCTCCCAGATCTGTATCCTCTCCCTCGAAAGGAAAAATTATTTGCATAGTCCCTGGGACCCTGGCTGTAACCCCTCCTGGAGGTGCCACCGAATCCCCGAAGCCTGGAAGAGCGGCACCGAAACACCCCCACGCCCCTTTTTGGTGCCACCTGCTGCAGTGTCTTGGGCTTATCTTTGACGTTTGCCTCCTCGAGCACTTTCTCGAGACATACCTGAAGAGCCTGAATCCTTTGTAGGGGCTGGAGTGAGAAGATGTTTAGCCGTTGTGTCCCCCTGCCAAGAGCGCCGCCATACCCTGTGCCTGGCTGCTATATTATTGGCCATAGACCTGGCTGACCAAGTTAAGGCATCTGTTGTCGCATCCGCCAAGAAAGCCGTAGCCATGCAAATGCGAGGAGAGTTTCTGTGATTTTCTTTCTGATAGCTCCGGGTCCTGGGCTTCCTGGAGAGCCCTGGATACATATGAGGCCACAATATTTATTTTGAGAGAGGCTGCCATGGAATCAATCGCCCTCCTAAGAGCGGAGCCCACACCTCGATCTGTCGAGTCGAGAGGGTGACAGTCCCGCTCGGTGGGAAACACTGTCTGACGGGCCAGAGAAGCAGCAGCTGTATCTATTTTGGGGCCTCTGAACAGAGGCTCCTTCCTTCTGGAGAAGGAGCATAGAGAGACCTGTGCCCTGATCATCTTGTAAGCCTTATCGGGGTGTTTCCACTCCTCAAGCACTATCCTC
Organism: Sphenodon punctatus; assembly: GCA_003113815.1. Taxonomy (NCBI): domain Eukaryota; kingdom Metazoa; phylum Chordata; class Lepidosauria; order Sphenodontia; family Sphenodontidae; genus Sphenodon; species Sphenodon punctatus. The sequence continues at coordinate 4,637,406 of QEPC01011341.1, forward strand.
TCAAAGGCTGTGTCCAGGGGCAGCCCTGATTCCGGACATGGACTGTAGGGATATAACCCCGAGTCTCCTCATCTTGTGAGTCGGAAGAGTCCTCCTTAGCGGGCTTTTCCCTGAGTTGAAGTTTTAATCACTTACCCTAGCAGCTCTTCTTTACAGGGGATCGGAACGGTTTCTCCCTGTCCTTGGGGTCTGCCGTGGGCTCCACGCATTCCCCCTCCTCTAGGTCAGATCTCTCCCCGGTAGAAGCGGAGTCTGAGTCTGACTGCATCAGCAGCTGGTCTCTGAGGCCCTGACTGCTCTCTCCCTGCTGATGCTGCTCTTCCCCCTCAGAAGCCTGAGGGGATTGTAATAGCTGGCATCTAGCTCCCCCTAGATAAGGCCTGCCCTTTTTTGCTATTGCCTTGGGTTTTCCTGCCCTCATCAATTTTCTGGCAGTCCCGGCCCCCTTCCCACTTGCCTTGGCCTGTGAGAGCTCCTTCAAGGTGGCCATTATCTCCCCCACTGACTGAGCTATTGCGGCGAGGGAGTGTACCTGAGTGTCCTGGCTCCCTCCTTCCGCTGCTGCCACCTCCAACCCAGCAGTGGGGGTGAGGGGGGTACCGGAACTTTTCCAGATGTGTTCATTCTCCAGTTTTGTTTTGTTTTTCCAATTTCAGGATTTAACCTGATGGAAAATTGCGCTCGAACAGGGCCCAGTCGCGCTGCCCCTGTTCGTAGGCGGGGGGAGCGCCGCGAAGACAAATTACCGTTAGGCGGGAAGAGAGCGGCCTCCCCTGCTCCCAGGCATCATGCAAGGGAGCCGGCAGGGATAAGTTTTAACGTGGCCAAGTCTGGAGATCCCGAGACTGCGTCCAGGATTGCTGTCGCTTTAGTGCCCTGCCGATTTTCCTAATCTTTCCCTTTTTTTTTTCCCCTTTGAAGGTCCGGAGGATCCCGAAGCGCGTCCTAGCAGTCCTGAGGCAGACGACGAACTGGCGAGAGCCGGGTAGCTCCAACTGACGCATGCGCAACGAAAAGAAAATTATCATCTGCCTCCTAGTGGTCAATGGTAGAACTACCCAGCAGGAGGAGGATGCAGAGGCACGAGGAGAAAATCGTGTTTTGCACACACTTGGTATTGTTGACCACAACAAAGAGAAGCAAGTAGTAAAAGATGAGCAAAAGTTCCCCATCAAGACAGAACTTATAGTTGTGGCTTGGAGGATATTTATCATTGTTTATGGGCTTCTTCGTTTTAGGATGAGATTAAGCAGAAAAGGCTTACATAGCTGGTATCTAAGAGATTTTTGGAGAAAAGAAGAAAAGACAACACAGTTCTTTGCGAATTATTCACTACCAGTAATGTATGCCCTGGGGAAATTTGCTATTGCAGAACAAAAAGAAAGGGAAAGATTTAAGCAAGGAAGGGGGGGTGGGGGGGGAGAGACAGGATGTACTTCGCTTTTCTGTATTATTATGAAGGTGGTTAAACTTTTAAATCTTTAAATATTTTAGCTCTGTGTGTTTAATTTTTATTTGTGACTTTTATTTGGCAAAAAAGGCCATAAATAATCTATTTATTTATTTATTTTATTTATTTATTTAAAAACTACACAAAGTACAAGACAGTGTGGAAAAAAGGAAGTCAGATCCATAAATTCACAAGTTGCTTCCAGGCACATAAAGGCATCAAATAATTTGTGCCCTGACTATCCAGTCTGGAAATCTATTCGCTCCTATTCAACACTGGATATTTTGGTTTTGTACTTTAAAAGGCCCGAGTAGATTTAATTATTTTAGCACGAAACCCTGGCAAATAAAAGAACACAGAAGCTGCTCTACTTGTTCACAGCAACGGACTCTCCAGGCCAGGATCCTGTCTCCTATAACAATGATTACCAAAGGCTTCAAGGAAGAGTGTGAAGCCACGAGTCGATTCATCTTCTGCCCTCACTCCTGCTTTCTAGCAGTCAGAGGTTTAAGGACACCCTGACCCTGAGGTTGCAAATGACTTAGTATGTCAGTTTACACATGCATGATTTAAACCACAGAACCCAAACCCTCTCAGAGGATTTAGCCAAGCCAGCCATCCACACACAGATGAAAGAATACATACAGGAATCGGACCATCCCTTAATCGGGGCATGAAATCTGCAGGCGCCTGGGAGCCATTGGTGCCCAGAAAACGGAGGCTGGTGGCTGGTTCAGGGGTGGAGTGGGGTAAGAACAGTTTAATATCAGGATAAAGTCCGGCAAGTTTTTTTGTTGTTTTTTTTAAGGTCCCGAAGTTCCATCTGAAACTTCATGCCTTGCCTTAATTATTTAATGCATCTCAAAGATATGACACACAGCAGCCCGCAAAGACATAGACTGACAGAGTGTTGCTAGAACATTTCCTTGAGGCTTGAACATGTGTCAGGTAGGAGGAGTGACTTAGGAAGCTCAAAATCTCAGGGTCAATCCTCTTTACGGTTCAATTCACGCAACTCTGCTTTAGAGCAAGGGAAGGATCATGGATCACAGCAGCCGCTACTGCCTTCTCCCACCGTCGGCACATTGCACGAAGGGGGGCTGCAATTTGCACCAACTTAACGTCCCGCTGGAAGTGAAATGGGCAGAATCTCTCACCCACAGACAAGCCGGCACAGAGAGAATAGAAGGCACACTCATTTTAGAAGGGTCAAACACCCATCTGAGGACAATGGCATCTGGCCTCTCTATAGCGGCGTGGGATTAAAAGCACAAAGTGGAGCTTATGCCATGACCGCACTGTGCGGAGGGGGGGAGGGAAGAGGCGTTTAAAGGGCAGGAGTGGTTAAGTATATATTCATGTTCCTCCCTCCTCTCCTTTAAAAAGCACCTGAGGACTGGTTTGCTGTCCAGGTGCTTTTAAGGATCCACTGCTGGGTTCCCCTTGATGTGCTTTCGTCTCCCTTTTGACCTTCCCCTGTTAAATTGTTTTTAAACAGATTTGTATTTTAAATTGATTTTATACAGTTATATTATGATGTAAAGGGCTTTGAGTGCTATTTTGGTTGGGGTGGAAGGTTGCTCTAAAAATAAAAATTGTTATTATTATTTATTTGACCATTTGTGGCTGGAGGATTGGGGGGGGTTAGATTTTGGGGTTGCTTTACTGATTTATTGTATTGGGGTTTCTTAATTGTACTCAAGTTTTTTTTATTGATGACAGGAGGTTTGAGAGGATTGTGAGGGGGTGGGTGAATGCGAGAGGGGGTTTTGGAGCTGAGCGGGTGGGAATGCTGTTGGTATTTTTGAGATTGTATTTTGTATTGTTTGTAAGCCATACCACCTTTTCTTTTTTCTTTTTTAAACGGTGGCACATAAATCATAATATGGTATTATCAATATTTTGAGTCTGCCAGGTGCTGCACTTTCGAAACAAGTGAAAAGGAAAAATCAAACACACACCCATTCGTCTCTTCCTGCCAATATCAGCCCACGGACTTACTTGGAAACCAAGACAGCAGCCGCATCTCGAGCCTTATCGCTGACCACCAAATAAGACTAAAAGAGAAAGAAAAAAGAAAATTAACTGTAGACGAACCGAACAACAAAAAGCACCGGATGGATTAGAAAGCCTGACCTGCTCAAAGAAAGCAAGTTGACAAGAGAGGCTGCAGCATGAAGCCCTTTCAGTTACAGAGCACGTCAGCATGTGTGGCAGCGAGACACACTTCTCTCCGTCATGCACAGACCTCAATACTCACATGGAAGAGACGTCACCTTTAGGGGGAAAGAGGGAGTCAGTAAGGCTGCTTTCCGACATTACGTGGGAGGGGCGGACACCTGCGCAGTCACGGCTCTGTAATTGCGGGGATTAGCACCTGTGCGAATGCACTCATCCCCAGAACACTCGCGCATTACTGGGTCCCCAAGCGTAGCCTTTACAAGCACCTGTGTTCTGGCGTGATAAAAGGGGATGAGTGCATTCGCACAGGTGCTAAGCCCCGCAATTACAGAGCCGAGAGTGTGGGGCTCAGCTCCTGGGCATCTGACACTCCGTGGCCCTTTTACTGATGGCTCGAGAAAACAAGACTGGCGACTCCATGGGCTGATTTTTGTGAAAACCTTTCCACAAGGAATGGATCTAAAAATCCCTCATTTTTATCTATTTTGTTATGCATTTATACAGTTACCTATAAACAATAATAATAAAATCACTCATTTCATTAGTGTTGTTATACATGGGTCATCCTGAATGGGAAAGGCACCGTACACACTTATTCCACTCCCGAGTCATTCCAATGTCTGGAAATCAGCATGTTTGACCAGTGAAAGAACCAGTGCGACCTAGCGGACAAGGGGCTGCAATTGAGCCTGGGCAATCAGGGTATAAATCCTGTCTTAAGCCACGTTCGCACAAGCAAAAGCTTTGACACAGTCAAGCCTTACTTCACTTCAGCTTCTGATTCATTCACACCTACAGAGCCTCAAAGTTATTCAGGAGCAGGAAGAGAAGCACGGACTCATGAAAAAAAAATGAGATGTCCACCCCTTGGCACTTTCCTTCCAAGTAACTGGGCGTGGACTCTTTACTCCAAAGCAAAAAGAGGAGGGAAGGAAGCGGTTTATCATGACCATCGGGGGAAGATTGCAAAGGAACTACTTTTGTTTGCAGCTACCGTGAGAACGGCACCAATGTGGAGCGGTTACTTGGATGTAATGACATCGAAGTACGCTCGTTATTTCAATTTCTTGCTGTTCGATGGCAGACGTTAAATAAACATTTCTGCTCTGTGTTTGGAAAGAAGCAGGGGGGTGCCTTCCTTCCCTATGAACATAGTCAGCGCCGTTCTGGGTCAGATCAACAATCTATTCAGTCCAGGATCCTGGCTCTGACAGTGGCCAACCTTGGTTGCTTCAGAGAAGTCCCCGACAGCTCATAACGCAGGGATTTACTTATTCACAGCTCCTGACGGTCAGAGGCTACGGCCCACAACCTACTTGGCTACTAGCCATTAATGGACCTATCCTTAAAGAATGTATCCAATCCTTTTTATAAAGCCAGCTACGCTACTGGCCTTGATGACATCCTCTGGCAACAAATTCCACTATTTAATTGTGTGCTGCATTTTTAAAAAAAAAAACCACTTTCTTTTTTTGTTCGTTTTAAATTTGCTCTGTTTCATGGAGTGTCCATTAGTTCTAGTACTATTTGAGAAGGTAAATAACTCCATTTTTACTCGTTCCACACCACTCATGATTTAATCAACGTCTATCCTATCCCCTCTCAATCATCTCTTCTCTAAGCTGAAGAGCCCCAACCTACCAAGCTTCTCCTCAAACAAAAGCCGTTCTGTACCCTTGATCATCTTTGTTGCCCTTCTCTGTACCTTTTCCACTTCTACTATATCCTCTTTGAGATGGGGCAACCAGAACTGTGCACAATATTCACGGTGCAGGTACACCACAGATTTATATAGCATTACCAATATCAAAGAATAATGCAACTACTTTCTATTCCAACGGGGACTATGGTGCATGTTAAAGAGCATCAGCTCAGAGTCAACCTATGCAAATCAGCAAGCCCTGATTACTTGCACCTTAAAGCTCTGAAAAAGCTGCTTTGGGAACACTGTAGCTCACTAATCAAGTATTTTAAATAAATCCTGGGACACTAGAGAAACTCCAGAAGATTGGAAGAATGGCAAGACGAGTAGAACCAGTCTCATGATAGCCTGACAGAGATCCCAAACACAATAATGGAAAAGCCAACGGGATTCAGATCTATGAATCGATAGGACAGCGCCAGTAACAGCAGCAAGTCATTTCTTTCCCGTTACAAACCGATTATGAGGGATTTATAACTTGGCCATTTCAATTTGCATCTAGTTAAACTCAGCAGGAAACTTTAACAGTCAAGCTGGCTGTAGCCTGCTGAGCATTTTTCCCACCATCATTTCATATCTCATTTATCCATTCTGTTCATTAACTTGTTTTCTTTGGGATCGCCAGATCGCATACCAGGATTTTGGAGGTAAATGGCAAGCATTTTTGTGCTACAAAACTAAGTGATCAAGAAGTGGGCTTAGACTAAGTTAATACACTACGTAAATGTGCAATCCTATTAAAAAGAAGAAGAAATAAAACCTGTATGCAGCATTCTGTAACTGCGGTCAGCACCTCAAGGTCATTTCATTCAAAATATGTGATTTGGGAGATAAAAGGAACAGATAAAGGGAACAGAAAGAGAGACGGGAATTGGAACAAAGAGACAGGTGCCGGTCTTAGCCCATCAGAGATGTTTCCAAGAGCTACCTACTTTTGCCACCTGGAGTATGCGATCCATTATTGACATCCGTGCACGCCCTTCTTCCGAAAGGATATTGCCATCGAGACGAGTCAAGTCGAAAGGGATCAGGCATGTCATAGAGAGCCATAATAGGAGCATGTAGCGGGTTTCCCATGTCTAGCAAAGAAAGAGAAAAGAGCAAACTCCATGTCATTTAACCTGTTGCATGAAATATTTATTTATTTCGGGGTATTTTAACCCACACCCTCCTGCACAATAGCGCAATATAAAGACACAGTCCACGCTCCCAAGGAGCTTACACTCTAAGGCTGTTTTTAAATGGGCCGCCGCTTGGTGGGCGGTCCGTGGGGCGGATGTACATGGGCACGCACCCATCTCCCGCACATGTCCATGTATGGAGCAACCAGCGTTTTCACCGGTTGCTCCAGGCATGGGAGGTGGGCGGGCATGTGTGTTTCGCAGGAGCGCACATGCACGCCAGCCCACCCAATCACCCGCTGCAGCATTCACACGGGAGGCACCCACACAGCGGGCCTGCAGGGACACACATGGGTGCGTCTCGTGCAAAAAGGGCCTAAGGACCAGAAACCCACTAATACAGGACATGACATGGAACATTACAGAAATTCTTTTTTAGCAGAAGGAAGGCATAGTACGTCAAAAGGTTCAGAGCCAACTCAAAAACGGACAGCTGTAACCAAATGAAGAGGATGCGATCCACTTGAATTCCAGGACACTTTGTGAAATTAGTTACAAGGCATTTCTCTTGGTATTCTAGCTCCAGTTTTCATGATTCTACAATCGCCATTTTCCCATCTTCTTTGGTTGTTTTTTCCCCCCTTCCCATGAGGCAGACCGTCACAGGGAAATCTGACTATGCAGGTAAAAGATTAAAGGTCTCACATAAACAAAAACATTTGAATTAAATGTGTTCAGTTATGTTATTCTTGGGTGTTATCTGCTCCAAAGAGTACATAAAACTTTCAGAGAAATGTGGGCTAAGTTGATGGTGTCTCTTTCAACGCTACAAAATAATTCATTCAAATGAGAATCCAATCTGCGACAGAAAGAACAACGTTTCCTTTTCTGTCTACTTTCCCCTTTTTAACATGTTCTGTTCCTTGCTTATTATTTTGGAACTTTTGCTTTTCCCATTATTTCTCTTTAAACAAAACTGTTCTCTCTAGAGCCGACTGACAAATCTTAACATGGCAGAAACCCTCCTCGATACACCCCGAGACGCATAAATATCTTAAACGAACAACTGTCCCAGTTAAAGGAGCGATAACAATTTTACAGCACTGGGAAGTACCAGTTCCCAGATTTCTATCCCAATTAAGTGATTATTTTTTTTTAAGTTCATCAATTTCTTGAGTAAACAGAGCAGAACGCAGCCAGAACATCCTACGTCTTCGCGCACGCGCCCCCGCCTCTGTTCATAACCATGGAGAAGTCTTAACAGGCTAGCTGACACGAAAGCACTCTTTATTGTCAAAACAGCCCCCAGGCCAGACAAAGGCTGCTCGCCAGTTCGGGGCTGGCAGGGGAGGTGAGGGACCAAGGCTGTACACACCAGGGGTGGTGAACTTCGGGGTCAGGGGCCAAATGCAGCTTGTGGCCAGTTTTTATGTGGCCCCTTCCTGGTCAGTGGATCCGGACCCTGGATCCAGTTCCTACCCCCAATCACGGGGGGGGGGGGGAAATGAACTCAAGATAAGGAAGAAGAGAGGAGGGCACGCACACTAGGATAAGGGAACTGGTCGATGGTAAAGATTCATGATCTGGACCCTCTCTTTCTTGAGTGCACCCCTTATACCACCCCTCCCCAACCTCTATGCAGTCCCCAGAGCTTGTACTAATTTTCAAAATGGACCCCCCACCACACACATACTTGAAGGGAAAGGTCCCTCCCCCTCTATATGCACCCACTCGCCAGCTCAAACAAATATCCTTCCCCCAAGGCAAACAAGCGAGTGGATTCTTACAGTCCCGGTAACATCCGGCAAGAGGTAACGGTGTTCTCCAAGATCTAGAACGCATACAATACGCTTTTACTCCAGATCCCCACTCACCTGCCCTCGCTCCGTTTCCGTACATCTTCTGCAGCTTCTACTGAATTCCTTTAGAAAATGAGAGAGGGAGAGCTCACCTCAGAGTCCTTAGGGTCCTGATCAGCAAACATATCCAAGACAGGCTGGACGTCAGCAACTTCATGGGGAAAGAGCCGCAGGAAGGTTTTATATCCTCGGACCTAGCAAAGGAAAAGCTTCACAAATTTAATAAGCCCCTTCCAATACAAGAAGATAAAAACATTTGGGATAAGGTGCGATATAAAACCGTAAATGGGGAACAGTTAATAAAGATCTTGTGCATGTTGTGCAAGCAGTACAATAATGATATGACTTAATCTCTCTCAAGAAAAGGCATGTCACGCCATACCTCTGCTGGCAAAAAAACAGTATCTTCCAGACTGCGGCTGTTGATCCTCAGGGCATCTATTCGGGTGTAGTCACGGTGACTTCAATAGGACTACTCTTGAGCAAGTGGTCGGAGGCGTGCACCCATTCTCTCTGCTAAGGTGTAGAGCAGGGGCGGGGAACCTTTCTCCTCCCGGGGGCCACTCTGAAAATTAGTACAAGCTCCGAGGGCAGCCTAGAAGTTGGGGGCGGAGGTGATTAAGGGGGGAGGGTGCTCAGAAAAAGGAGGGTCCAGAGCATGGATCTGTCTCCTATCCTTGTGTGCATGCCCTCATCTCCGCTACCTTAGTCTGAGCTAAGTTTTTCAGTGCTTGGAGGTAGAAACTAGATCCCAGGGGCCACATAAAAACTTGCCGCCGGCCACATTTGACCCTCCCTGGACCTGAAGTTCTCCATCCCAGGTGTAGCGTTTGAAAAACCCTTTACTGCAGCTAGTTTATTTTTATGCCCATTTTAATGTGTTCTAAGCAAGGAAGCCAGCAAGCTATAGGTTATGTTACTTTGAAGATACAAACCCAAACAGCAATATTTTGAAATTTTAAAAAAGCAGCTTGGGGAAAAAACAGGGGTGAAAAGGACATTTTAAATAAGTCAGTTTACCATTTCCACACCAGATTCTAATCAGACAAAACAAGCCTCTACCTTGGTGATGATGTAAAGAAATTTAAACGCCAGATGTACTAGCAGAGGAGAAGACGTGCTGTCCCGCACAATATCCAGCAATAAATTCATCATCCACTCTAGAGAGGGCAGAGGAAAGGGAAAACAAACAGGGCTTAGGCTGTATTCAATCGGTGTAGGGTTTCGCACTTTTCTAGTAATGCAGGCTTAGGAACCAGCTTGCAGAACGGTCTATTGCAGACGGTTAAACCCCCACCCCGGCAGCCTTTCAAGGCAAGGGTATGATCCCTAAATGAAATACAGCAGAGCAGGTATGAATGTTTCCAGATCAGATCAGATCCCTGTAGCTCTTAAAGCACAGTGTAATCTCCATGTATTTTGTCCTCAAATTTCACTCCCAAATTGCTTTACTGTAGCCGTGTGCTGGCATACTTTTATTTCTATAGCGTCCCCAGTCAAATGGTACGCGGAACGCTTCACAACATAATGATAAAACAATATAAAATCCATTTAAAATTAAAATCCATTTTAAAAACAATTTAAAAGGGGGCACGCAAAGAGGGAGGAGGAAACACATGACGGGGAACCAGCAGTAGTTCCTAAAGGAACTGGGTGATCAGATAAATCTTCAGGGGCTTTTTAAAGGCGAGGAGGGAGGAAGAGCCAGACATCTGGAGAGAGCGAGTTCCACACTAAAGCCCGATCGCCCGCCGACTTAAGGTGCAGTGGTGGGATCTCCCGACAGCGGGTGGCTGCTAATCGCAGAGAATCATCAGGGTGAGGCTCTAGGAGCAGGTCTCAAATATAGCCAGGGCCTATATCGTCCAGGGGCCTAAAGACCAGCAGTGCAGTCTTAAATTCAATCTGTCGCTCTACAGGCAGCCAACGCAGAGCGGGTCGAATAGGATTACGGCTGCCCAATCGAATAAGCAAGCCTCTTGGGGCAGGGACCTGTCTCTTAACTACTGATCGTACGGCACCAGGTACATTGCTGGCACAATATTATTATTATAATAATAATAATAATCTGCCCTGCTGAATTTGGAACAAGCTGGGTGAGCCGTGCCTCACGTGGTAGAGCGCAGGCTTTGCATGTATAAGGTCCCAAGTTCAATCCCCAACATCTCCAATTCAGAATCTCGGGTAGCAGCACGCCTGGGTGAGGCCTCTGCCAGGGACCCTGGAGGGTCTCGGGTAGCACGCCTGGGTGAGGCCTCTGCCGGGGATCCTGGAGGGTCTCAGGTAACACGCCTGGGTGAGGCCTCTGCCGGGGATCCTGGAGGGCCACATTTGAAACCCCACCGCCGTGTCAGGTTGTGACAATACTGGGCTAAGATGGACCCTTGGCCGCTCCTAATAAGCTGCAAGCGACGGAGGAAGCCCACAGAGGAGGGAGTTGCCTGGCTCGCTGTGGGAAAGTCACCTGGGCACAGCTTCGGCTAATTGCATAGCATCTCTGAACCACATCCGATACATGATTTTTTATGGACAGAGCGTGGTCAAAAATGATGCCCACGTTCTTTACCCGGCCCACAACATCCATCCGAACTCCCTTAACACGCCGAGGCCCAAGGGAGGCAAGGGCCTTCTCATAATGGCTGCCCCACACTATTAGCATCATCTCAGCCTTCCCCGGACTGAGCAGGAGGCAGCTCCAATGCAACAAGATGGCTATATTGTTCCAGCATTCCTCCAAGGCAGAGGCAGAAGTGCCAGGGCTCCCGGAGGAAGGGATAGACGCTTGGGTATCATCAGCATACCGACGAGACGCAACCCCTTGCTTGGTCAGGACGTCCCCAATTATTAAGCCAACCAGCAGCATCTTCAAACATTGCCCATCTGGCCCATCCAAGCTTAACCATTTTTTCCCCCAAGGTTCATATGCAAACGCCACAGAGAGAGAGGCTATTCCTACCTAAATGGGGGTCCAGCAAGTGAGGCTGTTCCTGGTATTGGTTCATTATGACTACAAAGAGAGAAAAGTGATTTAAATGAGATATTTCACAAAGTTACAAAACAAAAACACACCCTATTGAATGACTTCCACCCAGGTGCAAATATTTCTAGTCGGGTCTCTCGCCCTTAAACAAGGCTGTAAGTGTAACAGCAACAGGTGGGGGACACACTCCCTGGGGGCCACGTGCCAGGGGGCTGCAATTTCACTCCTGCTCCTGGGATGGGGAAAGAGGGGCCCATTCCAACCTAACTGTGCCCCTGCCCTCATGTGAGCAATGCTTTGTCCAGAACGAAATAAACAAGTATTGTGTGATAGGATCAAATGAAATAGCAATGGCAAGTCCCCAAAACATTCAAGCAGAACTAAATACTCTCAGCAACAACACACAACAAAAATACTGACGTTAGCGATATGGGTAGAATTTTAAATACCGTTACAGGGCGCAACTGCCAGAGAAAGGGGATTAAAAACTGTTTTCTACCCTGACTTCCTCTCTTATTCTCTCCAATTTCCTGTCTCCTCCTCTTTCTAGTTTTCTCACCTTTTCTTTTTCCTTCTCTGTCCTTTCCTTTCCACAGGGGGGTAAAAAACAAACAACCCACACAGCAAGATGGGATCCTCTCTCCCCCTCCTTTCTGACGGCCGTTCTCAGTCTCCACTGCGCCCATTGCTGGGAAACAGGCACGCTGAACAGCAGTGCATTAAGACAACCGCTAGATGTCAATACCGAACCGCGAGAACAAACCTCCAGCCATTAGCAGAGCCACACACCCGCCTCTACGGCAGCAGCGTCTGCAGCTGCACTGAGAGCCAGGACGCCAAGGCCTTAAGGGGCCAATGCAGGCCCCACAACATGTATTTTTCATAAATGTTCCTTCAACTTTTACATAGGTGGCCGCCCTCATCATAACAAGTCAGAGAACTGGAAGGGACCTCAGCAGCCGTTTAATCCAACCACCTGCACCACCACGATATTCAGCAAAACCCAATCTACGCAGAAAACGTCACCCAAAACCAAACCGGGACTACTGAGAAATCTGTCACGCGTAGAGACCAGAACCCACGAATTTCTGAACTCATGAGGAACAATGCCAACGCTCTTCCTAGCAACAGCGCTCTTAGAAAGTCTGGATTCGGAAGAAGAGGAGCACTTTTTCGTGCTACGTTTTTTTATGGTACAGGGTACAAAAACAGAACTGGCACCATTCTATTTCCAGGCTAGAAATAGATCTTTGTAGGAATTCGACTATGAAATTAAGACTAGCTCAGTACCAACGAGGTCATTAGCAGATGCCTGACTGAACTTCGCAAGAATTCCCAGGCGGAAGAACAGGGCCCCAGAGCTAGTCACCGTACTACAGTAACGGTCTCATCCATGCCCTACCGCAGGACCCGCTTTAAGCACGGGGCCCTCGGAGGGACCATGGCCCAGCCCCCGCGGTCAGAGAGGCCAAGCCTGGCAGTCTCAGGTCCAGCACTCTCGAGGCACCAGGACTGGCTATTTCTGCAGGGTCCTCTCACCTCCTTCAACTCTCAGGTCCCAGGATGGCTGCTCCCTAAGGGACCCTGGCGCCCCTCCGCTCACCTCACCTACTAGGGTGGGAGAGCAGGGCCCTGCGGAAAGGATACGGAGGGTGGGCCCACATTTTATTTTCATCCTGGGCCCTGCAAATTCTAAGGCCGGCCAGCTGGCCCACCCTACTAAGGGATAAAGTCACGTCTCGAGTTTATGGCTCCAAAGATCACATCCAGCCTTTTTCAAAGCTCATGCTGACTTGTTTGTCTACAATGTTTGACCAGTCATCCTTTCCAGAGCCACTTTCTAGGCTACTGTCTCTCACTCTGTAGGGATGACCTACAGTTTTTGTTCCTATAGGGATGTTCAGCTGTATTATAAAGAGCATGTTGCTCAAATAGGCCCAGTTGGCCAAGTAATTCAGTTTCCCTTGTAAGCAATACAGTACAACCCCTTTTATCTGGACCTCCTGTATCTGGATCCCTCTTTATTCAAGCCATTTTTACATTCCCCCACTATTTCCAGGGGGTGAAACACACTCTCGGAATAAAGAACCGGCAGCGCTTATCAGGGGTTCTGGGTCAACACCCCAAATCAGCTGGCTATCACTGCCTGCATTCAGTAGCTGACCAGAGCTGAACTTCCCTGTAGCCAAACATCTCTCACATCCAAGCAAACAGCTTCTACCCAAGGTGTCCACAGAATCCTGGATCTGTAACATTTGGAGAGCTCACAGGTCATTTAGTCCAACGTCCTGTTCCAAGAGAAGACATCCTCTGCCTACAGCAATGCAAACAGATGCATGTTCAGCTGAGTTTTGAAAACACGCAAGGAAAGAGATTCCAAAACATCCCTGGGCAACTTATTCCATCGCTCAACAGTTTGGGGAGTTTTTTCGTAATATTTAACCGAAATCTACAGGGCTTAATCTTAAACTCATTCCCGCAGGTTCTATCTTCTGTGAACGCGGAGGGCATCGGAGGATATATTCCATAGCTAAAACTTTCACTCTTTTGTCATGGAACGGTATCCTCAACTCATTCAGAAACTCTTACACCTGACTCCAAATCAGAGAGCCAAGATAGCACTCGCTCATTCTGTGAATCATAATGAACTTGGCAGAGATGTAAAAAGGCAAAGAAGGGGGGGACCAATAAAACTAAGCTTTCCAGACTAGCTGTGAAAAGGACGTGTGTTTACCCTTCTCGTGTATCGTTATTTAAATTGGTGTGAAAACAAGATCAATGTCGGTTACACACCCTCGAAAAGAGAGAGCCTACCTACGAATTTTTCACTCGCCATCTCTTGCATGACCAGCTCTCCACAAGCCCCTCTGAGGCTATTAATTAGCCCTCTTATTTCCTGGCTCTCGGTGAAGCTCTCCAGGATGTTCCCCCTGGTAAGGGCATCTGATTCGGGGCACACATTTTCCTCTTGCTCAGCGCCATCACCGATCACCTCGCTCAAAGCCATTTCTAAGCCAGCAGCAAGACGTCCCTGGAAACAGAAGAGTCAAATATCATTCGCGTTTGCACAAACGTGTTCATCCTTTTTAAAACCCTGTTTTATTCAAATTCTGCAGTCCTCAAAGGCCTGCGCTCCCGCCCCCATCCATCACAGGGGCAGTGGTGACCTACGACACCCCATGTCTCTACCAAGCAGACACCCCATAGTCCATCTTGCGGAGTGGCTGGAAACACCCCAAGAAACCCCATTTTCCTCCCCAGGAAGATAGGCAGTGCCAGTGCCGGGTGTGTGTGTGTGTGCGCGTGGAGGGAACACACAACTAAACCCCACATGCCTCCCATTGGGGACACCAGCCACCTAGGCTGCTCCCGGCCTAGGCTGCAGCTGCTTTCCTCAATCATTCTGTGGGGGCACCAGACTGAACCCCTACAATATAAGGAACCCCACCCACCCCGTGTCACTCCCTAGCAGCCACTCCGAATCCATCTCCATGGGAGCGGGGTGGAGTCGGAGAGACTCTGCGAAACCCCATTTCCCTGCCCCAGGAAGGTACAGAATGCCGGTTCCTCAGCCCCCCGAGAAGAGAGGGGGGAGCACAACCCCATCACCCATAGGCCGCCCCCAGCAAACCTTTCCCCTTGGGGGCAAAACCCACCTAGGCCTCTGCTGGGGGGGGGGGCACCTTCCCCAAACCTCCCGGGGGGGGGGGATAGAACCAGACCCCACATCCCTCCCTGAGGTCTAGGGGGCACCCTACCAAACCCTCCGCTGCAGGGGGGGGGGCACCCTACCAAACCCTCCGCTGCAGGGGGGGGGCACCCTACCAAACCCTCCCCTTGGGGGGGGCACCTAGGAATATATTTTTTCCAGGTCCCGTATGAAAAATACATGTTGCAGGGTCTCAGGCCCTGCAACATGTATTTTTCATACGGGGCCTGGAAAACTAGGTGGCACGAGCCCCTCCCCCCAAACTGGGGCTGCCCTAGGCCCAACCCTGCGGTATGGGGGGCACCCCCCAGCCTCGCATTGCCCCACCCCGGGGAGGGGGGGGAGCCCCCCCTGAAGCCCCGTTATTGCCCTCCCCCTGCTCCCCTGGGAGGGGGCGCCCTGCCGACCCGGCCCCTAGGCCTCAGCCGGGGGGGAGCATCAAGCTAACCCCCCGCGCGCGCCCCATTACCCCGGCAACCGCCCTCTCCGCCCGCGGCTCGGCCCGGCCTCCCTGCTCCGGAAGAGGCGGTGCTTCCTTCGCTCGCTCCGCCCCCCCGCAATGGCGCGGCCTGTGGGGACCGGGGGGCGGGGTACCTGGCCAGGGCGGGCGGGGCAGGGCGGGGTAAGATGCGGAGGAACAATTCGCCGCCCGAGGCAAGCTGGGAACGGAGCCCGTATGCCGAATGCAGGTTGCGGGGCCCGCGGCCGGCCTGCCCCGGGCGTGTCTCATCAGCGTTCGGCCCAACCCTAGTAACCGCGGCAGGAGGAAGCTTGAGCATATGGGGTAACGGGGTGGGGATAACCCGAGGAGCGGGAGAGGCTATGGGGTAACACGGGCTGTGAGGTAGGGTGGGGTAACGCTGGAGGGCGGGAGATGGGGGGTGAGGGAGGGTGGGGGTTAAGATGTGGAGTGAGGAAGGCAGGGGTAGGAATGGATGGGGGTAACAGGGCGAGGGAGGATGGGGAGTAGTGGAAGGAGGAAGGCAGGGGTAGGATGGGGGTAACAGGGCGAGGGAGGATGGGGAGTAGTGGAAGGAGGAAGGCAGGGGTAGGATGGGGGTAACAGGGCGAGGGAGGATGGGGAGTAGTGGAAGGAGGAAGGCAGGGGTAGGATGGGGGTAACAGGGCGAGGGAGGATGGGGAGTAGTGGAAGGAGGAAGGCAGGGGTAGGATGGGGGTAACAGGGCGAGGGAGGATGGGGAGTAGTGGAAGGAGGAAGGCAGGGGTAGGATGGGGGTAACAGGGCGAGGGAGGATGGGGAGTAGTGGAAGGAGGAAGGCAGGGGTAGGATGGGGGTAACAGGGCGAGGGAGGATGGGGAGTAGTGGAAGGAGGAAGGCAGGGGTAGGATGGGGGTAACAGGGCGAGGGAGGATGGGGAGTAGTGGAAGGAGGAAGGCAGGGGTAGGATGGGGGTAACAGGGCGAGGGAGGATGGGGAGTAGTGGAAGGAGGAAGGCAGGGGTAGGATGGGGGTAACAGGGCGAGGGAGGATGGGGAGTAGTGGAAGGAGGAAGGCAGGGGTAGGATGGGGGTAACAGGGCGAGGGAGGATGGGGAGTAGTGGAAGGAGGAAGGCAGGGGTAGGATGGGGGTAACAGGGCGAGGGAGGATGGGGAGTAGTGGAAGGAGGAAGGCAGGGGTAGGATGGGGGTAACAGGGCGAGGGAGGATGGGGAGTAGTGGAAGGAGGAAGGCAGGGGTAGGATGGGGGTAACAGGGCGAGGGAGGATGGGGAGTAGTGGAAGGAGGAAGGCAGGGGTAGGATGGGGGTAACAGGGCGAGGGAGGATGGGGAGTAGTGGAAGGAGGAAGGCAGGGGTAGGATGGGGGTAACAGGGCGAGGGAGGATGGGGAGTAGTGGAAGGAGGAAGGCAGGGGTAGGATGGGGGTAACAGGGCGAGGGAGGATGGGGAGTAGTGGAAGGAGGAAGGCAGGGGTAGGATGGGGGTAACAGGGCGAGGGAGGATGGGGAGTAGTGGAAGGAGGAAGGCAGGGGTAGGATGGGGGTAACAGGGCGAGGGAGGATGGGGAGTAGTGGAAGGAGGAAGGCAGGGGTAGGATGGGGGTAACAGGGCGAGGGAGGATGGGGAGTAGTGGAAGGAGGAAGGCAGGGGTAGGATGGGGGTAACAGGGCGAGGGAGGATGGGGAGTAGTGGAAGGAGGAAGGCAGGGGTAGGATGGGGGTAACAGGGCGAGGGAGGATGGGGAGTAGTGGAAGGAGGAAGGCAGGGGTAGGATGGGGGTAACAGGGCGAGGGAGGATGGGGAGTAGTGGAAGGAGGAAGGCAGGGGTAGGATGGGGGTAACAGGGCGAGGGAGGATGGGGAGTAGTGGAAGGAGGAAGGCAGGGGTAGGATGGGGGTAACAGGGCGAGGGAGGATGGGGAGTAGTGGAAGGAGGAAGGCAGGGGTAGGATGGGGGTAACAGGGCGAGGGAGGATGGGGAGTAGTGGAAGGAGGAAGGCAGGGGTAGGATGGGGGTAACAGGGCGAGGGAGGATGGGGAGTAGTGGAAGGAGGAAGGCAGGGGTAGGATGGGGGTAACAGGGCGAGGGAGGATGGGGAGTAGTGGAAGGAGGAAGGCAGGGGTAGGATGGGGGTAACAGGGCGAGGGAGGATGGGGAGTAGTGGAAGGAGGAAGGCAGGGGTAGGATGGGGGTAACAGGGCGAGGGAGGATGGGGAGTAGTGGAAGGAGGAAGGCAGGGGTAGGATGGGGGTAACAGGGCGAGGGAGGATGGGGAGTAGTGGAAGGAGGAAGGCAGGGGTAGGATGGGGGTAACAGGGCGAGGGAGGATGGGGAGTAGTGGAAGGAGGAAGGCAGGGGTAGGATGGGGGTAACAGGGCGAGGGAGGATGGGGAGTAGTGGAAGGAGGAAGGCAGGGGTAGGATGGGGGTAACAGGGCGAGGGAGGATGGGGAGTAGTGGAAGGAGGAAGGCAGGGGTAGGATGGGGGTAACAGGGCGAGGGAGGATGGGGAGTAGTGGAAGGAGGAAGGCAGGGGTAGGATGGGGGTAACAGGGCGAGGGAGGATGGGGAGTAGTGGAAGGAGGAAGGCAGGGGTAGGATGGGGGTAACAGGGCGAGGGAGGATGGGGAGTAGTGGAAGGAGGAAGGCAGGGGTAGGATGGGGGTAACAGGGCGAGGGAGGATGGGGAGTAGTGGAAGGAGGAAGGCAGGGGTAGGATGGGGGTAACAGGGCGAGGGAGGATGGGGAGTAGTGGCGGGAGGAAGGCAGGGGTAGGATGGGGGTAACAGGGCGAGGGAGGCTGGGGGGTAGTGGAGGGAGGAAGGCAGGGGTAGGTTGGGGGTAACAAGGCGAGGGAGGCTGGGGGGGTAACGAGTTGAAGGGAGTGGCGTTTGGCTGCGGGGGCAGGTTGGGTGGGGCACTGGCCGGAGTGGAAGGGGAGCGGGCTAGGCTGGCACGGGGGCAGTGGGAAGGGTGCTTGGGAGTGGGCTAGGCTGCCCCCCCCCCCCAGTTGTCGGGGGAGCAGCAGGGGGTGGAGGAGAAAGCAAGCCAGGCCTGTGGGGCGGATGGTGGGGCAGGCAATGCAGTGGGGCTGGCGGGGAATGAGGCTGGCTGAGAGACCCTGAGAGCAAGCAAGGCGCAGGCCAGAGCTTGGGAGGGAGACCCCAGCCCAGCTGAGCCAGGGTGCCTCAGTGTAATCAAACTCCTAAGCAGGCAGCGGCAGCGGCAGACGCAGTATCCCCTCCGGTCACCGCTGCCCGTTCCTGACCCACCGAGAGGCTGTTGGGTCTGTGGGATCCAAAGTTTGAAAAATAAAAAACTATCGTTTAGCCAGAATCTGGGATGTTCCTTAGAATCCAGGGTGCCGTGCAGCCCAGCGTTGTGATACCAAACTCGGCTGGGGTGGGTTTATTAGCCCCTATGACCCCAGTTGTCCTTGTACC
This sequence comes from Sphenodon punctatus, assembly GCA_003113815.1. Classification (NCBI taxonomy): domain Eukaryota; kingdom Metazoa; phylum Chordata; class Lepidosauria; order Sphenodontia; family Sphenodontidae; genus Sphenodon; species Sphenodon punctatus. The sequence goes on from QEPC01011341.1 coordinate 4,656,311, forward strand.
GCTGAGCGTGTGTTAAACCCCTTTCCCTCTTCCTTGTCTCATACTCCTAAAACATCCATCTCACTTCAGTCCAATCCACAGACCACGTCCCCCACCGGCTTCTCAGCCCCCTTCCCGATGCCATCAACACCAACTGCTGATTTCCACCCAGGATTTATTTTTTATCCGTTCCCTTCTGGTGTCAAAAATCCAGTTGCTAAGAGTTTTAAACACCCCACCCCCCAATAATGTGAATCTTCTTGGTTTTAATTTTGCTGTCACAGAACTGCCCAAATCGCAAGAAGCCAAGAGATCCAGGATCCTCTTATTGCAGTGCAAACACTTTATTTAGATTTTATTTGATGTGCAAATTCTCTTAATCTCACTGGTTTAACAGCGTAGCACATGTATTTTAGTTCACATTGGATGATGCAGATTAGCTCTCATACATGCATTTTGTCACCTCAAAACTTTCTCCTTTGGCTACTAGTAACCCTCCAGAATGTGTCCTACACAAGATTCCCAGAGTCACAAACCTTTGATGCATTTTAACACTGGGACCATAATTGATCTTTTGCTTTATGATTAACTGAGTATAATTTTTGAATCTGGTCCTTAGATTCCAAACCCATTGTACTTTGCACAGGAAAATGTTTACTCCTGTTCAAGATTTTACTAATTAACTCAAATTTATCCATGATGTTTCAGTAGCTGCCTCTAATTTTCTTACTTGTAATGATGGTATTTTCCTATATGTGATTTTTCTATTATGTATTCAGAAGCTCAAAAAAACCCTGGCAAAACCATGTATTCCTTTGAACGTAATGCTTAATGAATTGATTAGAAACTTTTGGAAGCCTGGTATTCCTCACGTGTGTGTAACTGCTTACAGGATCACATACCCCAGTTGATTTCTCTTTTCCCCCAGCTAAATGAGTAGATTGATTTCCCATCCTGTGTCGTAATGATTCACTTTACATGCTTTTTTTTCTTCAGTACACTTTTAGGAAGTGTAATGTATTGAACTGGTCTGTAGAAAGAAGTGTCATTTTAAATTTTTTTTTGTTGTTGTTAAAATCAAATACAAGATTTTTTCCCTTTTATTTTTTTTAACCACCAACTACATTGTAAAAAATGAATCTGTACCCATAACAAATCATCCTTAAAAGCCAAAGGAACCTAGGAGACAGATTACTTGCAAACTTGCGAAAAAATTCCCCATCTAGATCTCAAACTCTACACCATCTCACAAGTGTGGATGTATGTTAGTAAACTAGTACTTAATGCAGAAATTACACAATCACTGCAGTCATTTGGAGGGCAGGGGGGTCAAATGTGTACAAATGCCACTTTTAATCTTAGATGGAGACAAAGTAGTTCAGGTATATTTGACTGGGCCAGCTTCAGACTCTCATCAACAGAGGCTGGGTCCAATAAAAGAGATCATCGGAATTGCTTCTTCATCTCTCGCATTTGGGACCAACTCAGCAAACACATTCTTAATGTTTTGGTTGCCTTGTGATTTCTCATTGACTTTCCATTCCTAGCTCATGCTACCATCAACAAGCAGGGACCCTGACTATCTAAGGGGGTTGTGATGATAGGGTCTGGTTGAAAAATACCGTCGCAGCGGTTACTTTAAGAGCTTTCTCATTACATTTAGGGTAGACCCCCTGTACCCTGTGCCAAAATGATTCCAGTGGTTTATATAATTAAATAACTGGTACAACTTGTTGCGTTTCTCAAAGCCCAGAGCTTTGGGGATCTTGCTGTGATAGGCGGAGAAGAACGAGCTGCTGAAGCCTCCAAACATCCCAGCGATTGCCAGTTCGAATTCCGAATGGCCATAGAACGAAGCGGGGTCGAAGATAACGGGGCCAGTGTCGTCCTCGGCCACGTTTCCTGCCCACAGGTCCCCATGAAGGAGTGACGGAACAATTGCCACATCGCAGAACATCTCGGGGATCTTCGGCTGGGGAGAGCATCAAGAAAGAAGCCAAAATCTAAAACTTGACTGATGAGAAAATTAAAGGGTACCGCAATTAAGGCTGCAAGCATGAATCGATTCATTGAGCCCGGATCACAGCTTGAAATAATTCTTTTTAAAATTATTTTAAAATAAATGCTTTAATTTTGAACACTATAACAAAGCTTACTTTTTTTTTTTTAATTGAAAAATGAGACTCAAAATCAGTGAATTGTGCTACGTTAAGATGCATTGAGCTCCATCCTATTTTATTTCTTCATTGCTCAATGATTCCGTTAAATGCAAAACTGTTAGCTAAAAGCTTTGATTGGCTGGTAGCTCTAATCAAAATGCATGGGGCAGAAGAAATCTAGAGCACTAAATATTTTCAATCTCAGCTCCGTTTGGGCCTCTCGGTACAAAATGCTAAGAGGGTATTTCATTTATTTATATTTTATTTATTTTGTTCAATTTGTATCCCGCCCCTCCTGCGAAACAGCTCGGGTAAAGATTTAACCCAAGGTCTCTCGGATGGGGGCGGCACAGCTAGTTGGAGGACAATAGGGTGTTTTCTGAGAGGCGTATTAGTGTTCACGGGTTAAGCACTGGTTCCCAGTGGGCTTTCTGCACAAGCACAGTTTGCACAGCACCCCACGCTCAGTATTGCTGCTACTAGGATGGTCCATGCAGGTCGCAGGAAGAAAGGTAGAATGACTCCCTTGGGCTGTAAGGAGAACAGCTCCCAGCATCAGCCCTGCCGCTCCTGTATTCACCCTAGCACTGAGCATGGCAGCAAAAAGCTTCATTGTCTGAGCCCAGCCCAGCTTGGATGACACTACAGCCAGCTGACAGCACCAACTTCCTGCTGGCCTTTCCCATCCCAGGCTGAAATTCACTTGTCATAGCTCCAGCTGCAGGAAGAGGCAGCCTTCCCTATCAGGCGTGCCACCAAAATAAAGCCCAGCTGCAACTGGATCTTTTCTGTCACTGTATTTTATTTTATTTTTTAGCCCTACCCAGAGCTCAGCTGTTTTGCACCAAGAGCGCATGGACAGACACAGGGTTGGCGATGCTTGTGATTCTAACACAATTTCCTCAATCCCCTGCTGCTTGAATCATGAGATTCTAAACTCCTGTTTGAAAAATGATATTTCCAGAGCTCTTAGGGTGGAAAGAGCATCTGCCTTGGAACAGGGAAGGCTCAGAAACCAAGGCCCGTTTTACACAGACGGGGGGGGGGGNTGTGTGTCTGTGTAAACGAAACGGACACACACCCACCTGCACCCATCTCCACCCACGGAGCCTCCTCCGGTTTTCCCGGAGGGCTCCATGGGTGGAGGTGGGTGTTGCACAGGAGCACGCACTCCACCCATCCCCACCGCCGGCCGTATACACAGATGCCCCCCCCCCACGCACACCCGCCTGAACACCGAGGGGGTGGGCGTCCATGTAAAAACAGCCCAAAATATGGACCAAGAATGCAACCTTTGGAAATAATTCTTTTTAAATGAATCTCATGTTTATTATTGTTTAGGAGGACCTGACTCGTGCTTTCTAGACTTTGGAATCTGGCCAGCCGGCAGACAATTGTGTTATTTTGGAATCCCACCGCTGAAAATGGTGGAAGTGGCAAAATGATCACACATCTCTGCTCTCTTGGACTTTAAAGGGAATTAGCTCATTCCTCTCTGTAACACTCAAAGATACAGAAGCTCAGGATGTGGAGCATTTTTTAGTGCTAAATAACATTTCGGTGTTTTAAAGGAAACGTATAGCCCATCAATGCCAAAAGGCAATAGTACTTTGCAGACCAATTTTGAAAAGCTATAATAAGAATCTTTGGGTGAAAACAGACATGACGCTAACCACCCTTGGTGGTCATTTATGCATGTTTCAGGGCTGCATAGGGCACCAATACAGCCCTGCAACATGCATAAATAACCACAAAGGGTGGTTAGCATCATGTCTGTTTTTACCCTTTTTCTCTTGTCTGACACATCCAAAATTTCAGTTAAAGGTTCGCACATGAGTTTTGCACGTGGGTTTTGCAAATACAGTTTGCTTTAAAATAATTTCTGCCTCCAACGATTCTCCCTGAATTTTAACTTAAATTCTGCCCTTTGGCGTGTTAAGTTCCGCTGGAATATTCACACTGTGCAGTGTTTGGGATAGCTCCTCTGGCTAGGCGGTCCCCTTAATTTCTTTGCCTACCTTTAGCTGTGACCACAGCTCTCTTGCCTCTCTGTCCCCATAATCTCTCTCAATCAAATCCATTTGAGCCTGGAGCCGGTGACGGATGAAGAAAGTGGGCCAATCGCTTTGCCATTCATTCACCTGGAAAAGAAGGTATCACAATTTCAGGTAATTGTGATCAGTCCAGGGAAAGCAACACTGTAAAATATATTTAGGGACTTTCAGCTTGATCTCCCTCGAATTTAACTGCAGACAGCTGATACTATGTCCTGGCTGAAGCCTTTACTACACAGGGCTTTAATCCTGCAAATATGGATGCACTGACCCAGCAACGTTAATCCTGGGTTGCGCACACCCACTGAAAACAAAGAGGCCAGGGACGGAAGGAAAGATAAGACTGGACGTTTGTTATGCAGACTCAGTTAAATTAAATATAAAGGACAGACTGTGGTAAATGAAAGAAGGAAGGTCACGTAGCAAATAAGATTACTGTTCACACAGAAAGTTGTTCTGCTAATTTAAACAAGGGCACGTGGTGTCCGATTTTAGTCATATCTTTTTTGCTGCAAACATGGGATTTACCTGTGGTATGTAGCCACAGCATGTGACAGTATGGAATCCAAACTTATCCACGTACTGGGGTTCAGACTGGCCCGCGCCTTTCCCTGTCACACAAGAGAAATGCACCCAATCAGAAATGCAAGCAAATGCTTTCTGACCCTGGTACCAGACTTGGCAAAAACAACACTTTTGGGGGGGGGAAAGAAAAGAAAAATGGCACTTTTGTGACGTTTCTGTTCAGACAATAGACAACCTCCCACAGAGCCTAAAACCAACAGAAATATGCCACTTATTTTTTACAAAAAATCCAGTGTTAGCAGATTTTTATTTAACAAATCCCTCTCTGCCGTTTGCAACACAAACATCGCAGGGCTGAGTAAATAAATAAATATCTGAAAATGTGTAGGAACAAAATGTGAAGCTGACCAATTCAAGATCAGAGAATTGGACAAAAGTAAACCAAAATCAACATTTCAACATCAATCGAGAAACATCCATTTCTCAAAAAAATTAGAGAAAAGAAAAAAATAATAATTCCAGTTTTGAGATCTATGGATGAAAAGTTCTATAAAAATAAATTAATGCATAGTTAATTTATGATTAAAACCATTCATGATTAAAACCAATGTTTTAATCACTGGATCACAGAATTTTAGGATTGGAAGGGACCTCTAAGGACATCTAGTCCACCCCTGTGCTCCATGTCAGAAGGCCTTCATCCGACAACACTGCAGACAGAAGCTTGTCCAGATGGTCTTTGAAAACATCAAATGAAGGCAATTTCGCAATAATCACAACCAATAATGTGAAATACTCTTTATAAAATATGCTGCTGTTTTTAATAGAACGGTCTCTTATCACAAACAACGTATTTTGGGGATGCTTTCATCCAGTAAGATTATGATTGTTTCCGCATGATGTGGTGGGTCACATAGGAGTGGTTATTGTACTCTTGCACAAAACCTACCTCCTGCCATTCCCAGTGCTACGTACCAATTGTGCCCCCCTCCTTCTTTAACCTCTCTCCAAGTTTCTGGTTGTGAAGGTGGAGCTCAGCTATTAGCTCACCAAGCTTTGCAGCATGCCTAGAAAAACAAAGAGACAACCAAACATTTAAGTCTGCATTTAAACACCCCCATTCTCTTTTATTGGGGGGGGGGGGGGACGACAGATCAGCGAAATCAGCAAATTATTCTGGGAAGCAGACTTGAAAATAAAGTGCCATAAAACCGTAGAACGGCTAGCTAAAGCAAATAGGACATTTTGAAGACACATTCTGTGTCAGAAATGTAAGCAATGGCCACACCGGTTGCTTGTTATCTGTCTAGGTCTGATGAGATAAAGGAAATCGAGGGGAAATTGTACCTCTTCTCCACGCTCAGCCCCCCAACCTGCTGGGGGGGGAAAACCCTACAAGCTAGCAAGTGTGAATAAAGTATCAGCCTGTCCAGAAATTGGTTTGGTCAATTTCTATGTGGTAGCAGCAGGGGAACAGAAAGTAGAGGGGGCCCCCAAGCTACCAAGGCCCCCAAATTCTCTCAACAGGCCTAGCTTTAGGGCTCACTTTAGAGAAAAGTTTCCTGAATCGCTGGCCATGACCCCCAAGTGGGGTCAGACCATTTTGGATGGGGGTGACGACATCAGTTGATGTGATGAGCTATTTTGAGTATTGGTGTTGCCGTCTGAAGCAACAAGATTATATATGGTCACGCTAGCAAAAAGCTTGGGAACCACTGCTTTAAAGCTTTTAACAGATGATGGATGGAGATAAAATAGCATCCCAATTGCCAGAGTTCTGGAGGAGGCATATAAATATGGAGATAGAGAGCACAAAGGGCCAAACTCCATCTGGAATAACTCCAAAAGGTAGTAGAGTTCCACCAGCAGAGAATTTGGTCTGGAACCTGTTAGTTCATTTGCATTTCACCTCTATGTTTTATTTTGGCTTATCCCTAGCCAGGCAGAGGGTCGCATCAGCTGAAGTCAGTAAACAGATCTTTCCAAGAATTGCTGGGGATACAATGGGAATACAGGCAAACATTCTGAAAGTCACAGTGAGAAGGAAATAGGTCTGAACGGATGCATAGTGGACGTCAATCTCAAAGGGTGTTTTCAGACGGAGGTGCTGGTCGCGCGAGCCGGCTTGGCCCCTGGGTGGCCCGTCCGTCTAAAGGCCCCCCTGCCAGATGTGGAGGTGCCCCAGGATACTCCCGCCAGTGGCACGCCGTCCAGAACCTCCTAGAGCGCTGCCTGTGGAGTGGGCCGGGCAAACCCAGGGCGCAGGCCCAAAGCAGAGCAGCGGTCTGTCTGACGCGCGGAGTCTAGGGTGGCCGCCTTTGGTCGTTTTCTACCTGACACTCCCTGTTTGGCCTGTGGGGGTGCCAGGTAAAAAAAAAAACTAGCGTCGACCCACGCTGCTGCTCCGTGTCAAGCCGGCTGTGGTGTTGCCCCAGGCACTCTAGCCCACAACTCTATAAGTGGGGGGCACCGCGTGGATGGACGGCGGGTCGGGGAACCCACCGGGTCCATCTGATCCAGGCCCTGGCAGGGCTGGACGCAGGGGTGCACTCCCAGAGCAGCTCCAGGGCTGGGCAGACAGGCTTCCACACGCCCAGTTTGACTAAGTATCCGCATTAAGTCAACTCTACTCCCAGTGCCCCCAAAAGAGCTGCCCCCTCAACCCAACCCTCAGTGGCTTGGAATCAGGATTCCTAGTCCCTCTCGATGGCCCAGTCAGCCTTGCCCCAATGGCTTCTGGTGTTGGCCTGAACTGTGCCTGTGCCATGAGGGATGTGGGAGCTGGGAATCTTCTCTCTGCTGCCCTGCCCTGCCTAGCGATGGGTTAGCCCAGCCCTGGAAGAGATGAGCGATGCTCCGACATACTTGTTGAGGCTCTTCATTTTCAGGTACTCCATGACGAACAACGCGCCGCCTCCAGGGAGATCAATCACTTTCATGGGCTTTGGCACTCGCAGGGTGTTGGTTTGCAAGATGGCCTCCAAGCTCGCCATCTCACCCTCAAACATCGTCCTAGCCTGGGAAGAGACTAGAATGTTACCAACCCAACCAACCCTAGACTGGAAACAAACAAAAAATAATGGATTGGTTCATAACGGTGTGAAATCGATTCGTTTTTCATGAACAAAACCTGACGGCAAAGTATGAGGTGAGAGGCCGCAAGGGGGTGTTAATGGTGGAGGCAGCCCTGGAGATACAGAGGGCCCAGGCAGTTTAGGGCTTTCTAGGTCAAAACTAGCAACGTTGGCTAAAAACAGACGTGATTTGGGCTTGCTTTAGCCCTCCTTGATCTGGGACACAGCCGTGCGTGTAAACACCCGGGATTGTCCTGGGCGGTGTGACCTCCGGACAATCCCCAAGGTCACAGCCTGAGCTAAGGCTGGCTGACCAGGGCAAAGCAGGCTAGCACATCGGGGCAGTCGTGGCATACCCAGCCACCAGCCACGGCTGTGCCTCATTGACCACCATGGCTGCCCATCATGGCACGNGGGGGGGGGGGGGGGGGGGGGGCAGGACACTGGGAGCACAGCATGGGCAGGGCTTCCCACCTGCATGTTGCTTGTGCTCCGAGCTTCCCCAACCAGGCTGTGTTGCTCAGGATTTCCTGCCAACCCATTGTGCAACGTATTCAGGGACCCGTGTTGTTCTCTGTGCCTTCCTCTGTTGCAGCAAACGGGGGAAACACAGTGACCATGAGCCCCTGGACACATTTATGCATGTGGGGATTAGCTGGTCTCTAACCAAAGACAAAGTTTGCAGAGTGCGCAATGCTAAATTCAAGGAAGCAACTAGTCAAATCGGATTCATAAACATCAAAGCCCTACTCATTTTAGCTCTTAATTTATTAATAATATATTATTTATATAACACCCGCAGCAATATGTCTGGTGCGCTGAACAGGAATGATTAGAGTCAGGTCCCTGCCCCGAGGGGCTTACAATAGAGTGGACAACGGGAGGGGAGGGGCACATCAGGAGAGAGAGTGATACGTTCACAAAGCCGGGAAGTTGCAGGTGTGGGTGCTTGGCTTAGTTATGAGAGGAGCAGAGAGCCAAAAAGCAGCAACTCATCTACCTGTGTACAAGCAGAAAGTGCATCTGTCTTTCATGCAGGCTGACCAATCGAGGCACGCACAGACAAATGGATTAAATCAGGTTAGGGTATCGCTGAAGCTAGACCCTCGCTCTGACACTATGACGCTTCTTATCAATTTTATTTTATTTATTTATTTATTTAATATATTTATACCCCGCCCCTCCTGCAAACAGCTCATTTTGAATGGTATGTTTCAGAATTTGATACAGCTATCGGTTTTCCATGGAATCTTGCAGCAGATTTGACTAATGCAAATAAATCTCTGCTTGTATCATTAGTAATAGCATTTATATAGCATTAGCAATGTACCTAGTGCTTTACAATCACCAGTTATAGATAGGTCCCTGCACCAGTGGTATTACAGTCTAAGGGCGCTTTCCAACGTGCATTAAAGTGTACTTACAAGTTCGGGTGGTGGGCTACGCATGCAAATTAGATGCGGCTTTGATAATTTCGGACAGGCGCACCACGCATGACTGAAGCTTTTCGGCGCACTGAACCAAGCTGGATTTTACAGCTTTCCGACGTTATCAAAGCCGGGCCTAATTTGCACGCACATCCCGCCACCCAAGCTCATAAGTACACTTTAATGCACATCGGAAAGCGCCCTGAGAGAGACAAGGAAGGGGAGGCGAACAGAGGGAGAGACAGGGATACAACCATGCTGCTGTGAAGTTGCAAGTGCACCTGCTTAGCTTAGCTACAGGGGACCCTGAGAAAAATCAGGGAGGAGACTAAGGGGGTGAAGGCTGGGAGGGAGAAAGAAAATGTATGTTGTCTCTAAGACCCATGCCATTGCAGCGGTGTCATGAGACCCAGTAAGAGATGATGATTATCCCAAATTTGAAGTACTAGAGTGTTCATTATCCTTATTGGGCTTTTTCAATGCAATAACCTCCCAAATCGATTGCATTCTCTGTTATCACGAAATTCCAGGTTGCTTTACAACAGTGTTGCAAAGGCAAGGGCCCTCCTGTGTTAATATTTGCTTTGTAACATTTCAGTACCGGGAACAAGGGGGGGGGATGACAAATGCACCCAAAAGCCTGAACGCACCCAAGGTAAATCATCAACACACATCTATGAACAAGCAAACTCATCGCTCTGCTCACTCGGCAAGACAAAGACGAGCTAGAAATCTGTTAAGATTAACCTGAGGCTTGCGATTGATTTTAACAAACACTCGCCCACTGTCTGTTTCGTAGCTCTGCCCTTGACTGATGCAGCCGCCTCCTGCTGAACCCCCAAATGCCTTCAGGAGGGAAGTCTTCAGTTCTGTTTTCAGAAGCTTCTCCATGGCTGGATCCAGGCTGCTGCAAGCTCCCTCTCTGTAGCACCCAGCAAAACAGGGTTAAAGGTCAGGATGTGGCTGTCTCTTTGCAAGGAACTGGAAACCGACAATCCCCAAAGGGTGGGTTAAAAAAATATTAATCAGCAGCTGGCAGAAGAAATCGGATCAGGAGATAATGCTCAAAATTGCTTTTTATCCGGAGATGAAAAGCTGAAGGATTGAGAAAAATAGGCAGCAGTTCATTCGCTGAAATCAGCTGTGCACAGAGTGCTATCCTGGGGTCCTTCAATGGCCGTCCTGGGAGCTGCTGGTACTTGTAGTCCTTTTCCCTTGCTTGTTCCCTTTAAACTGACCTCTCTCTCTCTCTCTTTTTTTTTTTTTTTAAATCTCTCTGCTCACATGGGTACCAACCAGATAACACTTACAGAGCAAACCACTAGAGGGAGCCTGGGGATGCAAATTAAATGCAACCAACTCATTCGCGGCTTGCGTTTGGCTAGGGACCAGCCAGCAGCAGATGGAGAGATTTGCACGGTGCTGCAGAAATGCACGAGAAAGAGATGCCTAGGAAAAAGCAAGCTATCCCAGGGCTTTGATCTTTAAAAAGTCTGCGTTGAAACCATAAATCAGCAATCTGGGAAAACATTTCTTACCCAATTTCCGGTTGCTTTTCCTAGATGGGAATCCTTGGCCCTCTGCTAGTGGCATTGGGCCTTGTCTTGTTCTCAGGGCCTGGTCTTTCTCTGATTGTAAGGGTGCAGTTAGAACAGCATATCTCGTAACACTCCCCTCATTGGGTGCTGAATCCCATTGTCACGCTTTCAGGAGAGACAGGCACAAAGACTAGCATTCAGGCTTCAGGCCTTCTTTCCTGGTGGCCTCCGAGGAAAAGCCCTTGAGAGGCCAACGGGGAGAGGATGAGGCAACAAGGAATTAAGTGGAATGGGAAGCAGGAGAGCCCCAGTGCAGAAGACTGAATGGGGCTCTAGGCCTGTAACAGCGGGGCCCATGAGGCTGGGAGGCCCACATGCATGTAGAATGCATGTACACACTGGAGTGGAGCGCCCCAGTTCCATTCTGCCCCAGGGCTAGGGCTGAATTGAAATCTCACAAAAACAGGAATTCGCGTCGAAATCCCAGTTCCCGATATCGATACCATCTTGGTTGAATCGAGAACACGTCAATGTCTCAATCGAGGCTTCATTGCCCAATTTACCGATAACGGGCTTACCGGAATCCCGTTTACCGCTTTGCTCACAATTTCAAATTCCGAGATCGATGGAATGCAGTGAATTCCATTCTTCCTTGTAAGAGTCGCTCATCGGCTGGTTCTTAGAGATCTCCCACCCCATTGCGGATTGGTCAAAGCAAAGGGAAGAGCAATAATTCTGACGGGAGGCAGTGTTTTCTGAAGCCGTGTCTGGGCAGGCAGGGAAGGAAGTTAAGAGGTAGACTATTCACACAGTGATTGGCTCCGAAATGCGATAAATAACTAACAGGCGGAAACCTGGAAGTCAAACGGCCCCCTCGGCAGGGCGGTAAACGGTAAATGAATGATAACGGTATGCGCTGTATGGTAAACAAACGGAAAGTTGGTCGGTCGGGACGGTCGCTCACAGGATTTGGAGAATCAAGAAATCGTACTGGTATTGAGACACTGATCCCAGTTCCCGAGATGGCAAAATTACTCGCGAGTTATAATTTTGCTGCTCATTTCAGGCTTACCTAGGGCCCATCCCCACCTAGCTACCCCTTCCTCCCAGCCGCTGGGGATGTACCTTCCCCAGGGATCCTGGGCTCCCAAGCTGCACTACCCGTCCCAGTCGTAGCTACGGTCTTCCATCTAGAGTGGCCAGACCGCCCCTTTAAAAGAGGAAGCTTACGAAAAACACATGTTGCAGGGCTGCATTGGTTCCAGTGCTGCCCCGCACCATGTATTTTCCATAAGCGTCCTCTTTTAAAGGGGAGGTCTGGCCACCCTACTTGCATCCTACTCTAATATTGTCTCTGTGGACTTTCTAGATTCTGTGGTCACAACCCTCATCTTCAGCGTCTCCCTGCATCACTAAGCAACTCTCTCCCTTTCCTACCCTCTTTGTTTACCTGGCTAGGAATCAGCCGTTTATGTGGATCACTAGGGGGGAAGAGATGATCCGCTTCCGCTGTCCTGGAAGAAAGGCAGCATCACCAACTCTACTAAGTGCAGAGAAGGGATGGCTCTAGTTCTCCCTGGAATGCATAGGTGACTTGGGGGGGGGGGGAGGCACAAGGGGTATGTACCCCCCCCCCTCGATTTTCAGGAGACCTATAGAACCCCTGTCCAGCCCCCACTCCGGTGCCCTCCCCCATTATCAGCAGTTACCAGACACCTATGCCGCAACTGAAGAGCTGATAGTCTTCCTGCCAGTAATCCTGCTAATACAGTTCCCGCTGAGGCAGCTTTCAGACATGCTTAAAAGTGAACTTACAGGTGCTGGTGGCAGAACGCGCGTGCAATTAGGCGCAGTTTTGATGACGTCTGAAAGCATGATCGAAGCCTTTTGGTGCACTGGCAAGTGTGTTTTATCAACCTGAAAAAAAACAAGTCTGTAAAGAGAGCCCTTCTCAGTGCACCAAAAAGCTTCAATCATGCGCGGGGGCGGCTTTCAGGCAACATCCAAGCCGTGCCTAATTTGCATGCGCGTCCTGCTGCCGGCACTAAGTACACTTTTAAGTACGTCTGAAAGCCGCCTCAGACGTCTTCCTTTTGCTAACTCTGTTCTGCCGATGATCAGAGAAGGTAGCAGAGCAAACAGAAAAGAGCAAAACTTCTTGCCCTGCCTGAACCATTTCTCTCCATAGCCTAGTGGGCAAGTGGCTTAGCCAGGAACTGGTCGGCCTTGAGCAAGTCACTCTCTCTCTCTGCCTCAATTCACCCTCTGTACAATGGGAAGAATAATGACTTACCTGGCAGAGTTATTATGAGGCTGAACTAGGTAAGGATGATAAATCACACTGAAAGCACACGCACTTTGCTAACTCCCATCTCATCCCTTAAATCGGCGGGGAGGGAGGGAGGCACTTTTCCCTCCTGGGAGCAACTTTTAAAATGTGTAGACGCGCCAAGGGCTGCATAGAAGTTGAGGGCAGAGGGTGCTTACAAGATCCAGATCATGGCTCTGTCCCCTCTCCTTGTGTGCATGTCCCTCCTCTCTGCTCCCTTGCCCTGAGCTCAGTCTTCCAGTGCTTGGGGGGACAGAAATGGATTCGGGAGCCAGATCCAGGAACTGGGAAAGGGCCACATAAAAGGTAGCAACAGGCCACATTTGGCCCCTGGGCTTGAGGTTCCTCACCCCTGCCTTAGAGTTTACTGATGTCTTAGCCTGAGCATCTTCCGAAGACAGCGTAACTCCTATTTGTTTTGCCGGGCATTTAACGGGCAGGGTTGGGATTTGGGGTTTATGGTTTATAAGTGGTTTTTACTCTTTGTACTTTATATGTATATTTTTAAATCAGATTACCCCCCACTATGTAAGGAGCAAAGGGCATGAGCTTGGGGGTAAAGGGGTTCAGGGTCAGAGCTGGGAGGCAGAGCAGGAGGCAAAGCCGAGGGCAGCAGCAGGGAGGGACTAAGGCAGAGAAGCCACAAGACCAGGCGGGGGACAAGAGACAATGGAATGAGACACAATAAGAGAGGGGAGCAAGACATGGCAGGGAAACACAAGGCACAAGAGACTAGAGCACGCGCAAGACAAGGAGCGAGAGGAGTGTTCCTCCTAGCTTCCTGTTGCTAATATCATGCCTTTCATGCTGGCAGCCAACCAGGACATTGGGAGGCAGGTAAGGGGCTAGAGACAGACAGATGGGGCGGGGTCAGGACAAGGCAGAGAGGACACATGGGGGTGGGGGAGTGTGGCGACACAGTGATGGCAATGGCCGGCCATCCATGGTTCCAGAGCCTCGGGCTGGGGAGGGGTGTCCAAGGCTGAAATCTGACACCCTGAGCCCTCGGAGAAGGCAAGATAAAAACCCAACAAAATAAATAATAAAGATCTCTTTGGGGTTTTTGGTCTCCCTTTCAGACCACTTTTTGGCGTTACTCAGTATGCATCCTTCGGTGCCGCGGGGAAATCTGGGACTCAAATGACGCGCAGCTTCCGTCTCATGAGAAGGACGCAAGTGCCGATCTTTGCCGGCTAACACGTGCGTCTACCCTACTCGGCCGGACGCGCATGTTTGCCGGCAAAGACCCGCCCTTCTGAGGAGATGGAAGCTGCCCGTCGTTTGAGTCCTGGACGTCCCCACGACGGCAAAGGGGGCGTATTTATTCAGTAATGTCAGAAAGCGGTCTCATTTCTTAGACTTGTGGATTAGATTTCAAAGATCGATAATCTTCTCAGAACGTCGTGCATGGGACGATCCTTGTTCCCTGGGAACCCCTGGAAAATTCTGTTGCTATCAAGACTGTAATGTGGGTAGATGGCTTCCCGCTGCAGGAGGCTTTGGCAGTGGTGCCGATGTCTGTGTGCCCAGAATAATCTAACCGTGTGTCGTTGTGTTGCCTTGGAATTGCTTTCTCTCTCTTCCAGTCAGTGAGCTCTTCTTTCATGTCAAGGCCTACTTCCTCATGCCTGTCAGTAGCCCATGGCGGAAGGAGACCGCCATTTCACCTACGGGGAGAGAGGACTATGTAACAGACTCCCAGCCTTGTCTTCGCCCTTTTGATAATAAATGCTGAATTCCCATCTAATTTCTCCCTAATGCTCCATCTTTTGAGCTTGTGTAGCTCACTTGTGCTAATGAACCCCGGCTTAGGGAGTCATTATGAAATCAGGGGTCCAGATGCTATCCCAGGTTGGAAGGGGAAAGCTCTGAAATGAGCCACATCTGGTTCATCAATACTTAAATAACCCACCGTAATGCCCAGTTTGGTTAGCTAATTGAATTTCAGAGATAGCATCAGCTCTATCATGAGAGAGATTTAAAAGTAATATCCCGCCAGATAAGCCCAAGCACCAAGGTGGTTGCTTATCTCCCTGATTTCCTTGCAGGATAGCAGTGATATTGCGAGGCATTTGCTAACCCCAACGGGTTGTATGTCACTGCCATTATTATCCAGTATTCCCCTATAGGTTAGGGTTTCATTAAAAGAGCAGATTTAGGTATAGATTAGATACAATACAAAACAATCTCAAGAGATTAGGTGGTGCGGGGGGTCGGGTAAGCTTCTTAGGAAACTTGTTCCTCTTCAAGACAAATGGCAGGGGAAATATAATAAGCAGATGTGGGAAGGAAATGAATTCGGAGCTGTGCGACTGTCCCAGCGGCCCAGAGATGGATTGGGGGGAAAGGAACAACAGGAGAAGGGAGAGGAAGAAGTCAACACCGTTCACTTCTGGCACCAACAAAGTCAAGTCAAGACAAGTCCCCGGAGGAAACGTGTTGGACTGGGGTTAGGAAAACCATGTCCTCACTGGAACTGCAGGAGGCCAAGGGTGGTAGTGATGTTCCCCTCAGAGAGACAAGAGCCACAGTCCCATAGGAGCGGGGAGGGGGGTGTTTTAGCAATCGGCCTCTGCAAAGTGTGAATTCCTGTCCACAGTTTCTTTTAGACTAGAGCTGAAATGGGTCATATCCGCATTACAAGCCCTGTTTAGGGTATCCGAATCGGTATCTGAATAGGTGTCCAAGTACCTGAAGTGTTCTGATTTTTGACTACCCAAAATTACCCAGAAATCTGAAAATATACCTGAAAAAAAATCTGAAATCTGAAAGGTAGTCAAAATATCAGGACAAAAAATGGTATTTCTCCAGTATGTTGGTATTTGGGTATCTGACTGGACACTGTTCCAGGTACCAAAAAATACCCAAGTGTTTTGCGTTGAATCAGGTACCACGAATTCAGTGGGTACACCCATTTTTGCAGGTAATCATTTTGGCTCTACTGTATTTATTTCTCAAATTTGTAAGACCAAATACATTTCTACTTTAGACCAAATACTGTCTATGATTTTGTCATATGTCCCGCTTCTCTCACACACACACCCCATTCAATTATGGATCACGCCCACAGACCCAGCTAGAGTCGCCACCCAGTCTCTCCATGGAAGCCCTCCATTTCTCTGGGTCAGCTGGGGCACCCCTGAAAGCCCAGAGAAATTAGGCCTTCCAGGGGCGGCCATCTTAGACGGGGGAGGGCCATCGGGACTTTCCGCCCCTTTTCCCAACATGACCCCTCCCCTATGGAGTGATGTCATTAGGCCATGATGTTCTGTAAGGGGCAGGTTACGTCAGGGAGGGTGCGTCTGCCCCCACTGATGTCCCCTTTGGGTGAAAGCCGGGAATGAGGGGGTAACACTAGATCCAACTCCTATCCTTGAGCGCACGTCTCAATACATCCCCCGCGCCGCACACATCTTCCTCGACACTTCCTTCTTGTGAGTGTGACCCGGCAACCCCTCTGCTCTGCCCCATAAGCCTCCCTACAGCCTCCCCTCCCGTAGCCCCTATCTCTTCCACAAGCTTTTACTAAATACAAAAATGGCAGCCCAAGGAGAGAAAAAGGATTGCCAACTATTGTAGTTTGCGCGGCTTCTCATTCGGATAAATACATCTCCTCCAATGTCTCTCTTTGGTGAAAACAGGTAATCTTGCACCGAACCCTTGTTAAATAATTTATTTATTTTATTGTATTTTATTTTACAAATTTATACCCTGCCCCTTCTGCCAAAGCAGCTTTTAACAAGTATAAAAATTAAATACAATACAAATATAATAAATAGTGAAGAACAGCGTCCTTCCTTGGCTGGTTATGGGCCCCTGGCAGATGGGATTTCATTCTCGAACCCCCATTTTGGGTGCTGTTTGCTCGGGTGCGCGTGCCTGTATAAAAGGCCAGCTAGTGTCCGGTCAGATTGCCACGGCCTTGGCAGCAAGAGCACATTGGTCTCTCTCCCTCTCTGTGCTCTCAGGGAAAAGCAGCAGGAGGGCTCCAACCCTGAAGGACTCTGGGGAAACAAGCCTGCTCCTTCCCCTGAATGTTCCCCATGGCAGCCACTGTAGGCCCCGGTTCTCTGCTGGAGTCCCAAGCAAATACAGAAATATGTGGTTGCATGAGTACCAAGCCCCCTCGCCAACACAAAACCATAAAACGGGAAGAAAATAAGAGCTGCCAGTGCTCCTGCCTCTCACAGCGGCCAAGACTGGATGCCTCAGGGGAAGAGAGAAAAAAACCCTCCATTCCCTTCCTCCCCCTCTTCTCTATCCATCCTTATTGATGGGGTCACCACCCGCTCCATTCCCCAAGCCCGTAGTTCGGGCTTCGTCTTCGATATTCACCTTTCCTTTAAACCTTACATCGACTCTGTTGCCAAATCCTGTCGCTTTGCCCTCTATAACATTGCTCGGATTTGCCCCTTTCTCTCCGTCTCCTCAGCCAAATCCCTTGTTCACGCCATGGTCATCTCTCGCCTTGACTACTGCAACCTCCTCCTTACTGGCCTCCCCCGCTCTCATCCGTCCCCCCTTATCTCCATCCAAAACTCCACTGCTAGGATCATCCGCTCAGCCCGTCGCTTCGACCACGTGCGGCCTCTCCTCACTGCACTGGCTCCCCCTTCCCGAATGCATCCTTCACAAACGCCTGGAATTCACTTATAAATCCCTTCACAACCTGGCTCCCCCTTACCTCTCAGCCCTAGTCTCCTTACACACTCCTGCACACACTCTCCGCTCCTCCTCTGCCCCCTCCCTCGCTCTCCCTCATCTCCCCTGCTCCCCTAACCGCCTTCATCCCTTCTCCCTTGCTGCCCCCCACGCCTGGAACTCACTCCCTGCCCACATTCGCCTTGCCCCCTCCCTCCGCACCTTCAAATCCCTCCTCAAAACCCACCTCTTCCTCGCCGCCTTTCCCAACGCCTGCTAGAACTTCCCTCTCAACATTTACTGTCTGCCCTCCCCACTGACTCCGGTCTAACCGCAACCAAGCCAAGCACGTGCACCTGAGACTTCACATCCGCTTGAATGTTATTTATCCCTCGTCTCTCCCTATGTCCCCTCTCCTTGTCTCCCCCCTCTGAGTCTTTTAGAGTGTGAGCCGTAGGCAGGGACCGCATCCATCTCATTGTTCTGTAAAGCACCAGGTACACAGCTGGCGCTATACAAGTGCTTATAATAATAATAATAATAATAATAATAATAATAATAATAAATTAATAATAATCCACCCCCTCTTATTCACTCCCAGCTTCCAGTAATCCCCCCCTCCGCCATCTCCTTTCTAACCTGAAAAGCCCCAATCCTTAGCGTCTCTCCTAGCATAGAAGGCATTCTGCACTCTGACCTACTTTGGTGCTCTTCTCTAGTCTGTACCTTTTCCCAGGGATGTCAGCCGGGCCATGGCCCTGGAGGGACCCCACCGTTTTTAGGGCTCTGCAGTCAGCCAGGGGCTCTTCGGAGAGGTGGCATTGAAAGCGGTGGTGGCCCCCCAGGGGCCTAGGAGTGGCAGTAGCACCTGAGGGGCAGCAGCAGAGCAGGCACTTCAGGGCCGTAACTGCCCCACCCAAGTAAGCCTCCCTAGGCTGTACCCTTCTGTTCATTCATCTAACAGGGTGGCTTTCTGTTCCTTATCGTTTCTGTTGCACTTTCACCAACAAAGTGCTTTATACTCTTTCTCTAGCTCCTCCTGTGAGATAGGTCATGGTTATTCCCATTTTACAGATGGGGTAACTGAGGATGAGAGAAAGAGGGACTTGCCGAAGGCCACTCAGGGAGCTCACAGCTAAAACAGGATTTGAACCCTGGTCTCCCTGGTCCAAGTCCATATCCACTAGGTGACACCGGCTCTGTAGGTTTACATGCCCTGAATCCTGCATAAGTGCAAGAGGTTGGATTACATGATTTTTAAGAGGTCACCTCCTACACTCAGATCTTTGGTACACAACTAGACTCAACTAAACTAGATTGCCCCACAGACTTTACCCATGTCACTTCTGATCTGGTCTTCAGCTGTGGGGTGAATGGCCACCCTGCCTCAATCCTGGCCCCCTCCACCCATCTATCCTTCCAGTGAAGTATATCGTTTCACGGAGCGAGCCGTCACGATGAGACAAATGGGCTTTGACATTTGTTAGTAAACATGTGTCAGCGGTAAAGAATGGGGCCCCCAAAGGTCTGTTTATCCAACGCACGTCAGGAATGGCAAAATGTATGAATTCTACCAAACTACAGGAAAGGCTAAAGGTGTGTGTGTGAGAGAGCAATTTGCTAGCCAGCAGAGGAATAATAATCCTCCAACACAATGACGAGACAGATCGTCACCCGTAATCCCCCCAAAGCCTCCTTCTGATTCCCCTCCCGCAAATTTAATATTTAAATTTTTATCCTGCCCTACCCCGATGGCTCAGGGCGGGTTACAATACCTAAAATATATAGTTTAAATACGCAGATAAAAAACCAATGAAAGTTCCCTATCCCTGCCTGCCAAATGCCTGACCGAACAGGCGTGTCTTCCATCGCCTCCAGAAGCAGTTGTTCTGTCCGCTTGTCTGTCTTCTAGGAAATTCAAACAGAGAAGGGAGCAGAGTGATGCACGGACAAAAATTAAGGAAGGACTTCGTCGCCGGAGCCCCAAACGTGGGGGAAAGAGGCGAGAAACAGTCTGTGCATTCTGCCTTGTTTTTACCCGTTTTAATTTTCCTGCTTGGATCTGTCCTCTTCTTAAGCTTCCAGCCGATAGCAGCAAGCTCATGTCAAGCTCTCCGCCTCTTACAAGCAACTGGTCCTCTCTCCTGGCTTAGAGTTACGCTTCACTACCCACATTGGGGGAAAGGCCTCCCAGTGAGAGGTGCTGAGCCAGGGCTGGCATTAAGCAGGGCCATTAAGAGCCGCGGTCCAGGCCTCGCGGTCAGAAGCGGCCCCACAGGGCGGCCCAGTCCTGGTAGTTTCCGGACTGGTGCGCTTGAGGCCTTGGGATGGCCCTCTCCCTGCTCACAACTCTTAGCCCCCAGGGGGACTGCTTCCTGCAGTAAACTGATCCCTCCTGCGCATAACTCCCCTAGGCAGGAAGGGCAGCCTTCTGCTGGGGCCTGGGGTCGATGACAGGGGCAGGACATTGTAGCAGCCTGAAGCTTGGGAAGAGAAGGGCCCGGCAGGTTGGCCAAGGGCTTTACCTCATCTCCCTCTGTTTCCTAATGACACCGAGATATGAAACAGTCTGTGCTTTCTCCTTGTGGGTTTCGGAGGTGAGAGCCTGGGAATGTCTGGCTCTGGACTGGGCCATTCCAAGCGTGTGTCCTTATTTATTTATAATAATATTTAGATGTCGCTCCCTCCTGCTGCAAGCATCTTGGGGCGGCTAACAACATTTTAAAACATATAATAGAATGAATTAAAAACAGCATTTCCAGAATTAACCCCCCCCTCCCCAAAACAATCAAACCCCACCCTAACCCAGCCCACCCAGCCCATCTCCCTCGGCAAAGGCCCGGCGGAACAGCCAACTCTTACCGTTTTTACAGAAAGTGGAGAGGTCGGCGGCCAGGCGGACCTCCAGTGGGAGGGAGTTCCACAGCCGCGGTGCAGCCACCGAGAACGCCCTCCTCATGCTCGACACCCGGGACACCCGGGGGACCTCAGGAAGGGCACCCCCGGCCGACCGCAGGGGTCGATCCAGAATCCGCAGGGTGAGGCGATCCTGCAGGTAGGCGGGGCCCAGGCCATTTAGGGCTTTAAAGGTCAACACCAACACCTTGAATTGGGTCCGGAAGACTATTGGCAGCCAGTGCAGAGAACAAAGCACTGGACTAATGTGCTCGCGTCAGCCCGTCCCCTTCAGGAGACGAGCCGCCGCATTCTGCACCAGCTGCAGCCTCCAGACCGTCACCAAGGGTAGACCCACGTAGAGCGCGTCGCAGTAGTCTAATCTTGAGGTAATAAAAGCATGGATGATTGTGGCCAGGTCCGAGACATTCGGCCTACGCCGCCGCACCAGGTGTAATTGGCGAAATGCTCCCTTCACCACAGCCGCCACCTGGGCATCCAGGCAGAGCTGTGGATCAAGGAGCACCCCCCAGACTACGGACCTGGGATATCAGGGGAGGCCGGACCCCATCAATGATGGGGGCCACCCACAACCATCACCTCCGTCTTGTCAGGATTTAACTTCAAGCGGTTTGCCCTCATCCAGTTCCCCACAGCCGACAAACACCGTACCAAGACTTCCCTGCTTTTGTTCTTTGTTTTAACTGCCACATTCAAACACATTTTTGGTTCTTTGAGGGGGGAGGGGGCGTTCAACAAAGCAAAGCAAGTCTGAAACACACACCCCCACCACCACCCCCCACACACACTGCGGGCCCTTGTCATACTGTGGTGGCAGGCCAAGAATAAGCGTGCATAATACTTTTTTTTGGCATGGAAGCCCAAGGCTTGTAACAACTGCCTTGGGACCTTCCAGTGTCACTGATTCAAATGCTTTATAGCTCTCTCGGTGAGAAAGAAAATATCTTCTGCACTCAGGGTACGCATCGGGCTACTCGGATCCACATTCGCTGTAGGCGCGTCTCCCTTGGCGTTTCTCAGACTGCCCCTTTCACAGAGAATGTCTCTACATGGCTTTAAGTTAGTCCACAGGAACGGTAGGCATCACCGGACCGTGTGGGCAGGGTGTGAGAGCTCTGCCGAAGATAGCATGAGCGTTGCCTTGACAACACGGTACAGCACAAACAACAGTCCCTCTTTGGGTGCTGAATCCCACTGTCCCTCCTGCAGGGGGTCCAGGGCTTCATTTTGGGAGGGGTGGGTGGGTCTTGCCAGGGGTCAGACACAGTCATTCAATTCAAGAGGGGTGGGGGTGAACCCCAGGAAATGTTCCCAGTAGGAGCGTGCGCCCTGTGAGAGACCAGGGGGCAAGGCCAAGATTGGCCATTTCAAGATTAGGAACAAAAGCCAGAAAAACCTTGTGACTTTCCTGACTCACCCCCCTGTGCTAGCCATTGTATAGATTCAATCATAATAGTTCCGGTGTTATAGTTAGCTGTAGAGAGAGGCAGGGCAGTCCAGTGGTTGGGTTGCTAGCTGGAGAATAGGGCTGTGGGTGGCCTCCCAGGAAAAGCCCTTGAGAAGCCAATGGGGAGAGGATGGAATGACAGGACGCATTTGGCCCCTCTTTGTGCCCTTGGGAAGCTGGGAGGGGTGTGTATAAGTGCGTGAGGGGGCAGAGCTTATTGGCAGAGGGGGCTGGGCGTGTCCTTCTGGCCGCTTGAAATGTTGGGAGGTGTTTGTGTGTGTTCAGGTGCACGAGGGAGCAAAGCAGAGGGGCGGAGCTTATGTGCAGAGGGGGTGGGGATTGTTCCTCTTGGGCCACTGGAAATGTTGGGAGGTGTAAGTGCATGAGGGGGTGGAGCTTATTAGCAAAGGGGCGGGGCTTGTCCTTTTTGTCCACTTGAAATGTTGGGAGGTGCGTGTAAGTGAATGAGGGGGTGGAGCTTATTAGCAGAGAGGCGGGGCTTCTCCTTTTCGGCCACTTGAAATGTTGGGCGGTATGGTACAGGAGTCGAAATAGGGACTGAAATCCAAGCCACTACCTAGTTTTCTTTTCATTCCCCGGTGCCATTAAATTAGGCCCTGGGTTGGGGGAAGGGGGCGGGGGCTGAATTGATCATTCCATGCAGTAGAATAATCCTATACTTGCTAGCTTGTTTCGAGAGCCCGTTAGCACAGCACTGTCCCACCACGATTAATCTCAACTAGCAAATTCCCTGCGGTCCTTCCAGTCATATCTAGTGTGATCGATGGTTTGTGATCCATACTGTATTTGTTCTGAGTAATCTGCTGTGACACGCACAGAAAGGGCATGTGCATTTAGGAACATTTGTTTGGCCAAGGAGATTAAGATGCTTTCGGTCCCTTTGTGACTCACCGAAAGCTGTCACTAATGTTCACCCCAAAGCCCCACTTTTGCACTCATCTAAGTTTGGCTTGGAACTTGGCCTTGGCCTGAGATTCCCAGACATATTCAGAGGGCAAAGGAGAAATGTTTCTGCAAAGTTTAAAGGCGCTTAGTCAAACTGACTGTGAGTCACAGGCCATTACAAGCTCTCCCTGGCTTCAAAGTTTAGCTTTGAAAATATTTGGCTTTGAAATGCCTCTTTATATTTCCTCGAGCTCAAAAGCACTTACTTGTTATCGCATCACTAACCTTTCAAAACCTTGCACCTTTCTCCTGGGCATCCATGGGCCCGTCCCTGTTGCAAGGAAGAGATTGCCATTCAACCAAATGAATTTTGTTTGGGGCCTAAACCGCTGTGCCGTCAACAGATTTGTTGGGCATAAGGATCAGGGAATGAACACACTGGAGTCAGGCATCTAACCAGGGAGCCACTGTCAGGAGACAAAAGTTTGGAAGTTTTGGAGATCAGTCCAGGAAAGCAGGAAAGGTCAAAAGGTCACAAAAATGTATTGACTAGCCTCAGCAGCTGTTTGATATTGCACAGCCATACACAAAATTATAAAATCAAGACATTAAACAGTTAAAATTTCAACCAGCAACGTTAAAACCATAACAGGGCTAACATTATAACTACCCCTTCCACGAAAGGGGCAAAATATGCTTCCACATAAATAAATAATACTGAGCAAAATAGAATATAAACGTACGTGTGTCATTTGGGGACGTTAAACAGAAGAACCCTAAGACAAAAATTTGCTATTGACTTCGCGCAGGGACCACTAGGTTCTAACAATACCCGCATTATGACCTCGTCCTTTTGTCCCCTTAAGTTGAAATGGATGTACGGGGCACTCTCTTAATGCCCAATAAGCCGTACAATGTAGTAAAATGTGCGCTGCCAACTCAGCAAGATCTGAGTCGCAGAAAACGCATGCTCTCTGAGAGTAAGGAATTTGTTTGTACCTGCCCGTTAATACTGCAGAGGGGAAAACATTCAATCTCATTAATAGAAAGGCCCTTCTGAGAGGCCAGGAGGGCCACTCTAGTAGACAGGCCGCCGGAGCTTTGCTAATATGGTACTCGCTCGGGCCGAGGATTCCAGCTGTATAGCCTGATCTCCGATGCGTTGTGCAGGAAAGCAGGAATAGGATGAGAGAAGGAGTGGGCCTGTAGCCATTGGTGTTAGAGCTGGCCCCCAGTATGCTTGAGTAGCAACTTGCAGCTTAGCCAACTGGCCAGGGTAAGTCCCTTCCTCTCAGTTGTAAGAATCTGGATACAAGCTGGAGAGGCGTCGGAGTTCCTGACACTCCTGGGCCTGTGTATGTTTTCATTCTTTTTTTTCATTTCACTTTTTATTTGTATCCCGCGCTCTCTTGCCAAGGCAACTCAAGGCAGCTTACAACCGCTTCGTGTGTGCGAGATTGTTTCCCGTATGTGGGCGAGATTGTTTCCCTCTCTTGGTCCTGTTGAAATTTCGAAAGGTCAAGAGCTGGATGGAAAAGCGTAGAGCTGCCCTCGTCCACAAATCCAGTATCAGCATTTTGTTTCTCTTACTGAATATTTGAATTCAAATTCACACCAGTTCAGTTGTTTGCACCAAGCCTGACTTACTTTTGTTTGTTTAACCAAGTCAAAATACCGTTTGGATTATTTCTGCTGTCAAACCAGCAAAGCAATAGGGAAACTCCAAACAACTAGAGACATTCATTTATTCGTGTCCATAAATATTTTTTCCCCCAGAAACATTTTGAAGTTCCCAATAACATGCCAGCAGCGCCCGTAGCCAGGCTGCAGAAAAGACACTTCCCCCGTTTGAGGGGGAGATCAGTTTGCCGCGGAGGTGGGGGAAGAAGGGGAAAGGCTGTCCTCACCTCATGTGGCTTGGCGGGAGCGGGGGCAGGTACGGGAGGGTGGGGGCGCTTACCTGTGGGTTGGGATGGAGCTGCACCTTTTCAGCTAGTTGCATTGGCCCATTCAGAAGCACATGGTGCTGAGAGTTATGGTGGCTCTAAGGGGGAAAGGGCCACTATTGAGGGGAAGCTGTCGGACATTTCATTTTGTAGCAGCGTGGCAGGGTTCCTAGCTCCTTGCTCAAGCTTTTTTGCTGAGTTGGGCGTGGGCCAACAATGACTATCGCTCGATGGGGGGGGGGGGCTACCACATATATGCCGGAGCAGAGTGGAGGTCATGCTATTTAAGGCTGCCTTTGTGATAGCATTTTTGGGCATTTTTAGGGTCAGCTCGTGCCCAGCTGCAGGACCGAGACAGCTAAGCGGGCCATCAAGCTGGCAAGCTGGGGAGTGACCAGGATAGTATTAATTCAGGATCCCCAAGACTGATCAGCGAGGTAGGAGCGAGCAAGCGATGCTTTACGTTTCAAGTAATCGTGAGTTCACTTGTGTCTGGTCGGGGCATCGAGGAGCTATTTGGCTGCGCATCCCAAAGGGGGTGGCGTGCTCTTCCTTCATGGTGATGGGAGCCGGCTCACCCAGTTTCAAATCGAGGCCGTGTTTTGCGGAGGGGTCTGGCGGTGTTAGGATTCGAGAGTTACAAGTTCAGTTCACATTTGTTTCGGATCACGGCAGCCACCACGGTGGCAGAGACAGGGTTAGGGGAAATGTGATTCAGGCCATAGGGGCATACTGCAGTTACCTACGGCAAGGTGGAAATTGTGATGACATAGCCTGCTTATCTTCTTTTGTTCTGTCTTTCAGACAAGAGCCGTTGCCGGGCGATGCCTGGTGTAGTCATCGTGCGCGAGGGGTACAAAAGGGCGTACAGTGCCCCCCTGGGCTCTCAGCCTGGGCTGAGTCACACTGAGTGGCATGGAAAACCTGGCATGCGGTGGGCACAGTTTATTGATTGATTCCTCAGGGCCATGGGTAGCGTGCAACCTCCGAACGTCCTGAGAGTGCACCTGGGGGGAAACGATCTGGCGTACTGCAGAAGATTGGGGTTGGTCCTGGCCTTTCGTCCATGCTGGAGAAGTACCTGGAGCTGGACTTAGCCTGGTCATCCAGTGTTAGAGCAGAGGGTCTGGGAAGGGGCGCGTCACCCAGCTAGGGTCGACAGAATGCAGAAGAAGATAAACAAAATGTCTAAGTGGTGGCCTGTGGCTCAGGTGGGAGAGCGCAGGCTTTGCATGTATAAGGTCCCAGGTTCAATCCCCAACATTTCTGATTCAGGGTCTCAGGTAGCACGCCTGGGTGAGGCCTCTGCTGAGGATCCTGGAGGGTCTCAGGTAGCACACCTGGGTGAGGCCTCTGCCGGGGATCCTGGAGGGTCTCAGGTAGCACACCTGAATGAGGCCTCTGCCGGGGATCCTGGAGGGTCTCAGGTAGCGCCTGGGTGAGGTCTCTGCCGGGGATCCTGGGGGGTCTCAGGCAGAGCCTGGGCTAGGTCTCTACCAGAGAACCGAATCTGAAACCCTGCTGCCGTGTCAGGTTGTGACAATACTGGGCTAAGACTCAGCTCGGCAGCTCCTTCTATCTTTACCAGTGGGTCACTGAGCAGGGTGGTGCTTAGATTAGGCGCAATAGGGCGGTGAGTGGGGCAAATGGGGCCCTGGAGCCTTTTAGGGAGGAGGGCGTTCACCTGTCCAGCATTGGGGTTGATTGGTTTCTAGTGGATTTGCGGATTGGTTATTTGTGACATGCTGGGCGTCCCCTCAGCTGTGGGGTGGAGGCAACTGAGGTAAGTAACCCGTGCCTCTTGTGACCGCGTCCCAGCTCAGCAACCTAGAACAGCGTGCCTGGGCAGGCAGTAGGCATGGGAAGGCATCCATTTGGACTGTGAGCTGGGGCCACTCCAGGCTTGTCCAGCTGGGGAACTGAGGCTTAAAGCCTGGGGCAGGGCAGGGAGAGCTTGCTGGGCTTCCCGGCTGGTGGGCCGGGTCTCTCCTAGTTGGGTTTCCTGCCTTCCAGGTCCCGATGACTCAGATGGGGCCAGAATGCCAGAGAAGGGCCAAATGGCAGCCCTGATGTGATGTTCTAGCTGGGCCGATGTGCAAACGTCAAGGGCTGGCTGTCCCGGGCAAGCTCGGTGGAAGCGACCTCTGTGCCGGAGGTGTGTCTGACCCATCCGGGGGTGCTGGTGGGACCGGTGAGTTGGGGGTGTCCTTGTTACGGGTATGACCGATTGTGCGGCATGCCACAGAGACCTTCAATAAAGCTGCGTACCATGTTGAATCCCAAACCAACACGTGTCTGTCTCTTCTTCCTGTCTTCCATTGGCAATCTCAGTCCAAGCGGGCTCTCAATGGAGGAGAGGTAGGATCCTGGCCGCCGAGCCGAGTTCATTGCATGGACTTTCAATTTCTTACACTTAATCTCATCAAGCGTTCTGCTTTGTTTGACTGCCAAGCTGCAGCTGTGGGTCTGCAAAGCCCTCTTCGTGGGAGCCAGAGGCTCCAGTGGGAGGGGGGTGTTGGGTTTTTTTGGCGATTCAAATGAGAGCTACGGGAGGGAGAAAGCAGACACCAAAAGCCCCACTTGTAGCAGCTCTTGACTTCATACTCCGCTGGCAGCAGTTTAGAAATTCAGTTGACCTCTCCCGCTGGAGTAGAAGCAGGGAGATTTCAAAGAGTTTCTCTTTGTTTTCTCTCCCCAGGGCAAGAGAGCAGCCGGCATCGTTTAGTGAGATCTGTCACAGGGGCTTACGAGAGAGAGCACTAGAGGACGGAGCTTGCTGTCTTATTGCTGATGACGGGCTCCATCTGGGGTGACATGGAAACCTCACAGCTTAGTTCCAAGGGGCTCTTGGGGGAGGCAATGGGCAGGGCTGCATTGGACCCTGGTCTTTTCTCTGCTTTCTGGGGCCTTGCAGTGGCCCCCATTTTGACCAGGGCAGGGCTCCCTCCCAACTACAACCACCTCTAGGGTGCCCTCAAGGCGGTAGAGCCACGGGGTGGGGTGGGGTGGGAACAAGGGTCCCACAATTTCTAAGGGCCGGCCTGGGCAATGGAGGAGAAATTATTGTTCATAACAGACTTCCGTCCCGGTTTAGAACCACCGCCATTGGCCCCCAGGTGCGCCTTTCAAGAAAGGGCACATGATGAAACCTATAATTTCATACCTTGCATGCAAAGCATTCTGGGATGTCATGGGGCCAAGAAGAATCATAGAGTTCACAGCAGGAGAGACACTTTGTGCTGCTGATTTGCAGACCAGTAGCAAATACCACATGGAGGACTGTACAGACATAACGGTGATATGTCGGGCACAAATCTCAAAGGAGTGACTAGTGTTACATTCGATGGCACCTTGAATAACTGCAGCAGTGACCTGTACCTGGGGCTGCATCTACACTTGCATGTTCCAGAGTAAACCCCTCCCATCCCAGAATTAAGTGTTCATGTAGATGGCTAATCTTGATTAAATAATTCCAGATTTAGGTTTTACTCCAGGATCTTAAATCCTCATTTTTAAGGATTTATTTACTCTGGAACAAAATAAATCCAGAATAGCGATTGTGTAGACTCTCACACCGCTTTTAGACGAGGGCGCTGAAAAGCGCCTCTGGAGCCGCGCGTTAAGAGAGGAGCCGCGCCGCGCCGCCAGAAGTGACGTGCTCCCCGTTGCCGGCAACGGCAGCAGCTGGAGACGCGGTGCTTTGCACAGGCGCGTTCTGGAGACCTGAAAATTGAGCCCTCCTGCCATAGAGAACTGCAGGTAGAGTTTATGTCCCCTCTACCCAGTGTCTCTATGGTATTCTGCAGTCTTGGGTGGCAAAATGTCACGGGTGGGAATTTACAACAGAGAAGGCTGTGACGAAATGCTGGCCATGCTGCCCCCTAATCCACTCTGACCCCTGCAGCGGAGGGAATGCATCACACCCATCTGCTCCGGAGACCTGTGACAGAGGCACAGCAATGACGTTGGGAGGAGATGGGCTCACAGATGCCCACATGGCACCCGGGACCAGGAGATACTGCCCCTCTCTTTCGGATCTCTCCCCAAACCCTCAGATTGGCCAGGGATGGGGATGGGGGACAGTTCGAAATGGGGTGGGGGGCAGATGACATGTCCACTATCTCTAAGGGCACTGGCATCTCCACCAATCCGTTGTATTCCCAGAAATCAGAGCGGAAGAAGACACTGAAATTCAACTGTGCTTATCTGTGTGGCAGAATCCAGTCACCCTTGGAACTCCCCTGTTTGTCTCAGCTCTCTACACAAATACAGAATCCCCTCCGGAAATTTACATCCTGGACAACTAATGAGGAGACCGATGCTCTAGCAGAGGCATTCTCCTCTCGGTCGGAGTTCCCCAAGGCGCTATAATTCAACTGCGCTGCACTGCGGGATTGCTTCAGTCCTCCTTGTGACTTATATCGGAATAAGGGTGCGTACAGTGCCAATCTGGAACAGTGCTTTGTCAGAAATATCAATGCTCGTGTAGACAGTTACCAAAGAATGACAACTCTGGAGTTAGTCATTCGGACTAACTCCTCTGCACATGTAGATACAGGCTAAGACAGCCCTGGTGTGCTGGAAATAGCAGGGGAACTCCATTCCGCTGGATATTAAAGCACTCAACCGCCCTTCTCGCCGGAATGGAAGAGGAGGCAACTAGGCCTCAGGGGCCGCTGTCCATGGGTCTGTGTGCAGGGCAAAAGCATCCACATGGCACTGCCCCCCCATGTGGTAACGCTGCCTAGACTTGCAGTGTGGGCTTGCAGGAATGTGTGGCCTAAAAAGGTCATTTGCCCTGAGAACAATGGGCAGTTGTAGCTGTTTCGGCCCTTTTTATGTTGTGACACCCCAGTCCGGGTGACATTTCTCGTTGTCCCTGCGTTCTGTATTCACCGTTTATAGCTGACCCAAGCACGCCGCCTGGCCCACTCCCATCCCCCTTTCCTCTCCCAGAGGAGAGTCAGGGCCTTCAGAGCACTTTTCGGAGGCCGGGCCCGCACTTTCCTAGCTCTGAGCGCGTGTCTAGACGTCTCTCCTCAGATACGTTCTTTTGTTTCCCCTCCCACTCGGAATTATCGTTAGCCCAGAGGAGACTGAGCAGCCCTTTTGAGAGGAACAAAAAGCGACACAGAGTTCAGTTTGGGGGACTTTGGCAAAGGGCTTTGTGCTCCTGGCAGGGCCGGTGCTACCATCAGACAGCTGAGGCTGCCACTTGAAAGGAGCGGCTCTCTTGCCCTCCCATCCAGCTGTCCCACTGCTGCTCCGAGAAGCTCTGCACTAGATGGGGGCAAGAGAGGAGTCTAGTGATGGCGGCGGCAGAATCGAGGGCAGGAGAGGCGAATGGGGGTGGAAGAGATGCATATTTGCTCAGCACACTGACCACACCTCCATCCCAGTCATTAATTAAGATATTGAACAAGACTGGATCCAGAACTTGACCCCTGCAGGACGGGCCTCATTTGATACCTCCTCCCAGTTTGAAGTTGGTCATTATTTATTTATTTTTTAAGTGTGGTTTTTCCAACCAATGCTGCACTCTTCTTACGGCAGTTCCTCCTAGCCCACACGTCTCCATCTTGCATAGAACAATGTCACCTGGGACTAAAGCAAAAGC
The DNA here is from genome assembly GCA_003113815.1 of Sphenodon punctatus. Classification (NCBI taxonomy): domain Eukaryota; kingdom Metazoa; phylum Chordata; class Lepidosauria; order Sphenodontia; family Sphenodontidae; genus Sphenodon; species Sphenodon punctatus. The sequence goes on from QEPC01011341.1 coordinate 4,686,869, forward strand.
ATTGACATACAAGAATGTTGGATCTGAAATGGCCTGTTAGTGGTTTGACTAACAGTCGCTCCTTTTACCCCTGCCCATCCTAAAATGACAGTGTGTTCCTGACCAGGATCCACAGGAGAGACGCTGACGCTAGTCTGCCATGTGACAGGGTTCTACCCCCGAGCCATCAATGTGTCTGGGGCCTGGCAGTCGAGGGGGAGCAGAACAGTCAGATCCTCCCCAATGGAGATGATACATTCCCGAACTGTGCGGTGCTTGATCAGAGATCCGGCATCCAGGGGCCTTTGCCCGAGGGCTGAAACGAGAACGAAATTAATTCTCGTGAGAATCGCGCAGCCCTGCCGGGATCTCGTGAGATTCTCACAAGAAACTCGGGAATCTCAAAAATGCCTCCCCAAATTATCTGTGCATGCGTAATATGGCCGCGCACGCGCGGGACGGCACTGGTGGCCATTTTAAACTCATGCGCAGCTAATGATTCTCGAGAGTCTCGCGAGACTCTCAGGTTTCTCGCGAGAATCTCAAGACTCTTGCGGGAATCTCAAGATGAGAAAATCTTATTGAGAAGCCTATTCTCGACGAGGTTTTTGAGAAGGGTGAAATCTCGTTTCAGCCCTACTGGAGAGCTGGCCTGCGTGGTGAGCCACCAGAGCCTAGCACAGCCCCTCAGAGTGCCGTGCGGTGAGTATGATTCAATGCTGGGCTGGGAGAAAGCCAATTCCCTGCCTCCCTCGGTGTTTCCAGCTCCTGGATGAAGTCAGGGGTTCAGGGGACAGTATTGGTTATATCAGCAAACAAACAAAAACAAAAAACAAAAAGAGTCAAAAATGATGGGTACTAGGATCAATTGATTACAGTAAGCATATGGGCAAAGCAATCATTTAGGAAGGGAGTGTTAGGAGACAACTTTCTCGGGGGAAGGAATATCAGAGGAGCTGAATACACAGAAGGTGAGTGTAATCAGCAGTTTATACCAGTTATAATAGGGTCCGGGGGTGCAGCTGCATCGGGGCCTTACAATCCCTGCTCCAGCTGCATCACCTGCTGCTAGGAGGAGGGTAGGAACTTGGCCCCAGTTAGGATGGCCTGGTTTCCCATTTTGGGTGGGAATTCCTGTTTTAGGGGCTGGGGTGAAAGAAGTGTCCCTCGCATAGCTTGGGCAGACTTTACGATGGCCAATGACTATGTAATAAAAGTGATGATGATGATTTATTTATTTAATTCCGTTTATATGCCGCCCCCTATGCCTATGGCATCTCGGGGCAGCTTCCAACATAAAATAAACAATATAAAAATCCACACCTATTTAAAACAATGTTAAAATACCCCCATACACAAATGTAGCCCACCCTCCCCTCCCCGCCTCCGAAGGCCTGGGAGAACAGCCATGTCTGGCAGGCCCGACGGAAGGCCAGCAGACTCGGGGCCAGGCGTGCTTCCTCTGGGAGGGAGTTCCACAGCCGGGGCCCGGCCACCGAGAACGCCCTCTCCATTGTAGCCCCCCCGCTTTACGCGGGGGACCTCCAAGAAGGTGCCCCCGGTGGACCGGAGAGTCCGTCCTGAGTCGCGGAGGGCGAGGCGGTCCCTGAGGTATCCGGGTCCAAGACCGTACAGGGCCGTATAGATCAACGTCAACACCTTGCACCTGGCTGGGCACATTACAGGCAGCCAGTGCAGTGCACGGAGCACCGGGGTTATGGGCTCTCATCGGCCCGTCCCTGTTAGGAGACGGGCCGCCACATTCTGCACTAGCTGCAATCTCCGGGCCAGCATCAAGGGAAGCCCCACATTGATGATGATGATTGATGCTTGGCCAGACAGCTAGAAATGTTACACACACACACACACATACACCCCTGTTGCTGATTTTTGTTCCCTTCATTGATTTTGCATGCTTCCCTGAAGTACGGGGCATCCAGCCCTAGGGGGCAGCAGAGAGAAGAAAGGGCTCCTGCAGCTGCAGAATTAATTACTGCTCTCCACAAAACAATGACTGCTAGTGTGTGTGTGTGTGTGTGGGGGGGGGGGGGTTAGAGAGGAAAGTCTTTGTGAATCTTCTGCATCCCCATCACCCCTGGCTTCAGCAGCGGCACCCCAGCTCCAGCTGGGAAGCAGCAGCAGCCACAGTTAGAGCATCTCCTCAGTGCTGGGCAGCAAGGTGGCACCTGTTCAGCTGCTGGGCACCGAGGGGAACACAGGAACCAACTCCAGGCAGAACGCTGTGGGAGGGCAGCCGTGTGGCTATGGATGATAGGCTGACCAGAGCCACAAATTCAAAGGGTCTCTGTGCTGGGAGAGTGGGCATCGCAGAAGAGAGAGCCCGGATCCCTGGGTCTGGGCAGCTGAGCGTGGGGAGGAGGCAGCTGGGCTTAGGGAGTCCGTGGCGGGGTTGGACTCTTGTGGAGGGGAGTGTCTCGTGCTGTGAGAACAGGGGGTCAGGGTGGGGAGGTATCTCTGCTGCATGAAGTCGATGTCTAGATGAAGTCAGGTGAGACTCTGCCGTGGCCGGGGGTGGAGGGAGGCGATGAGGGCAGTTGGGCTACTCTCTTTCCTGTCTCCGCGGCTGCTGCTGTCACTGCGCTGACCCTGCCGTGTGCGTTCTTCACCCAGCACCAGAAGGTGCCCGGACGACTCCCCTCCAGGGCAGACACACCCATCCCACCGCCAGCTAGGATTTGGCAGGGCCGCCGGCCACAGGGCGGATGCTGAGAGGAGAAGAGGTCAAAAGGGGTTCAATCTGCGAGGGCTGAATTGCGTTCTCCCCTCCTGTCTGTCAGGGCAACCTCAGGAGCAGTAGCACGAGCAATGGCGAGACCCTAGGAACCCCCTCAGGAGTGGGAGCATTGGGTGGATGAGAGACGCCCTCAGAAGATGCGACAGGGCCTCCCACAAGAATGGTGTTTCTGCCCCCCTGTACACAGTGCAGACACACACTGGAGTGGAGTGCCCCAGCAGGGCCCATTCCCCCCTAGCTCCCCCCTGTACATAGTGCAGACACACACTGGAGTGGAGTGCCCCAGCAGGGCCCATTCCCCCCTAGCTCCCCCCTGTACATAGTGCAGACACACACTGGAGTGGAGTGCCCCAGCAGGGCCCATTCCCCCCTAGCTCCCCCCTGTACATAGTGCAGACACACACTGGAGTGGAGTGCCCCAGCAGGGCCCATTCCCCCCTAGCTCCCCCCTGTACATAGTGCAGACACACACTGGAGTGGAGTGCCCCAGCAGGGCCCATTCCCCCCTAGCTCCCCCCTGTACATAGTGCAGACACACACTGGAGTGGAGTGCCCCAGCAGGGCCCATTCCCCCCTAGCTCCCCCCTGTACATAGTGCAGACACACACTGGAGTGGAGTGCCCCAGCAGGGCCCATTCCCCCCTAGCTCCCCCCTGTACATAGTGCAGACACACACTGGAGTGGAGTGCCCCAGCAGGGCCCATTCCCCCCTAGCTCCCCCCTGTACATAGTGCAGACACACACTGGAGTGGAGTGCCCCAGCAGGGCCCATTCCCCCCTAGCTCCCCCCTGTACATAGTGCAGACACACACTGGAGTGGAGTGCCCCAGCAGGGCCCATTCCCCCCTAGCTCCCCCCTGTACATAGTGCAGACACACACTGGAGTGGAGTGCCCCAGCAGGGCCCATTCCCCCCTAGCTCCCCCCTGTACATAGTGCAGACACACACTGGAGTGGAGTGCCCCAGCAGGGCCCATTCCCCCCTAGCTCCCCCCTGTACATAGTGCAGACACACACTGGAGTGGAGTGCCCCAGCAGGGCCCATTCCCCCCTAGCTCCCCCCTGTACATAGTGCAGACACACACTGGAGTGGAGTGCCCCAGCAGGGCCCATTCCCCCCTAGCTCCCCCCTGTACATAGTGCAGACACACACTGGAGTGGAGTGCCCCAGCAGGGCCCATTCCCCCCTAGCTCCCCCCTGTACATAGTGCAGACACACACTGGAGTGGAGTGCCCCAGCAGGGCCCATTCCCCCCTAGCTCCCCCCTGTACATAGTGCAGACACACACTGGAGTGGAGTGCCCCAGCAGGGCCCATTCCCCCCCAGCTCCCCCCTGTACATAGTGCAGACACACACTGGAGTGGAGCGCCCCAGCAGGGCCCATTCCCCCCTATCTATGTCCCTGACTGGAGACCCATGTGCTTTAGGGCTGAGCTGGCTGCTTATGTGGGGCTGGTGAAACTGTTCTCTTTCCCCCAGGCCTGTTAACGCCTGACTCTCAATGGGGAAAGAGTCCTGGCTGTGTCAGAGTCAGGGCAGGGTCCCCACGCCCCATGATGCTCTGTTGTCGTGGTATATAACCACCCCCCTGAACCTGACTCTCTGTGGCACTAAGTCTTACCCTGCCCTGGCTAGAATGGGACACTCCCAAGCCAGCCCCCGTCTGATGGTTCAACGGGAGATGTTTCATGTGGCCGTCACTTGGGAGCAGGTAACCAAGCTCGTTCCGTCTCCCTCGCAGGACTCTTCAGCCCACGGATGAGAGGGATGTCGGGAGAGTGGGAGACCATCGACAGTTACTTCCGTTCCTGGTGCTACCCAGATTTCTGCTGAAAATCTTCCTCCAGTCAAGCCAAGAGAAGAGCCAGGAGCTGCGTACGGGTGGAGAAGACACCCCTTCGGCCGCGCGGTGCTCTATGGAGCAGATGCCCCGCACTCAGCCCCATGTGGCGACAGGGCCGGTTTTATTCTATGGCCGGCCCTGCGTGGAGCAGACTCTTCCACTCCCCAGACCCCCATCTTGGCAGATGCCTCCTAGCCCCATAGAACCCCACGGCACCGAGAGCCCAATGGGCCATGGAACCCCATTGTTCCTTCTGCAGCTCTCTGGCTGGGGGGGGGGGGGGTGCGCTGCTCCTGAGATGCATTTGAGTGCCGTGAGACTCCCAGCTGTCCATCTGAGCGGCCGACCCGACGACCCAGCCACCCGAGCTATCAGACTCATTCGGGCATTGGCAGGAGGCCCCGCATTCCCCAGCCTAAATCCCCACCGCGGCGGGGACGGTAAATCTAGAAATAGACATTTTTGTTTGCAGAGAAAAATGCAAATGCTCAAAATAAGCTCTGAGGCTGGATGCGGAGGCAGCGTTTGCCTGCAGTGACCTCACCGTGTAGAGCACACTGGGTTGGCGGGATCGCTGCCTGGATGCCCCCCACGGCGATTGCTCACAGCACAACTAAGCTCCCAGACAGCTCGTGACGTGGAACTGGCCTGGGAATGTCTCTGGGCTGTAGAACCAGCCCAGGACCCAGTGTTCCCAGCCCTGCCCCACTCATCACCAGCCAGGGATTAGGGGAGGCAGAGTTACACAGGTCCATAAACACAGGTCGAGAGGCAGATCTGGCCCTAGCAGGACTTCTGTTGTGGCAAGCGTTGGCGTAACTTCGGGGAGGATGCTAGATCCAGCCCCCCAGGCCCAGAAAAGCCATGCCCCTACCACAAGATTCCCTGTCCCCCAAACCCTAGAAGGCCCCCAACAACACCAAACTTGTTTTAAAAACTAAACGGAGATGTACTCTGAAACTGTCAGAGACTGTCAGGTCTGCCCTGAAGGCATGTTTCATTCTCCTTCTTAGTGTCCCAGTAAAACAGCCTCCCGAAACCATTTCTTTTACAAATTAAAAATCGCTCAGTTAGTCCATGAACTCCTTTCCCCCTACACCCTCTTCCTCCCATTCAGTTCAGAGAGAGCTGCTAAAAGCTCTCTGTATGAAAGACAAAAGTTGTGGGGGATGTGGACATTCTCATCCCGTCCCCTGCCGCTCTAATATTTGGATGGGATGCATCCCCTCTGGTGCCCCCTATAATTACGTCCAGGATGACAGCAACCATCATCAACTAAACCTTTGGGAAGAATCCATCAAGATTGCCTTGGAATAAGCCTTTCCTTTGAAAGGATTCGAAGCAGAAAGGAGTCTAATCAATCCAACAGGTTATTCATTTCTCCCAAACCTGTAGTGGGAATAAAATCCCAAAAGCCAAGAAAATATACATTGCTAAAACAGCCACTCAAATGCTACCAGGCAGGAACGTTCCCATTCCAGAGTCTGTATACAATTGATTCCGGAGGAGACTTATTTCCCCAAATCTCTATGTGCACACACAGACCACTGCTTCAAGCTAAGGTAGAGGACCTTGCTAGGACACGTTGCCTCTCCAAATTATATGTAAAACCTGTCATCTTGTCAGGCCACGCCATGACAGGCTTGCCATGACAGAAGTTCTACTAGGCCCAGATCTGCCTTTTGACCTTGTAGACAGTCCCCTACGTATGTGCCCCACCGGCTTCCAGACCCTGGGCCGGTGGAGTGGGGACACCCCCTTTCTCTCCGGAGATCCCCTTTGAGGAGTCGGGACTTCCCCCGGCCCTCTTGGCGGGATACACCCCGCAGGCCGTAGCCTGGGCCTACCCTCCCCCTCCCAGCCCCCATCTGCCAGGGCCTAGACCCTTCCCGAGTGGACACTGCGTTTCGGCACAGGCGTTCCCCGGCTAAAGTTCCCACCCCCACTCAGGAGAGCCGAGGTACTTCCCTGCCTCAGTTCCCTCCGCCTCTAATCCGTCCTCCTTTCTCCTCGCTGCTGCCGGTATTTCAGGGCTCCGCCTCCGGTCCCCGCTGCGGCACGCTCACCCCCCGCTGGGCATGTTGCCTCCCGATGACGTCAGCGCCCATGCTGTCGTCATGTCTCTGCCCCTCCGGGTCCATGCCAGCGCCACGCCCGGGTCGGCCGCTCCCGATCCCGGCTCTCCCAGGTTGTTTCGGGGTGTGTGTGTGTGTGTCACAGACCTCAAGGTGGACCATGGCTCAGGTGGTAGAGCACATGCATTGCATGGATAATGTCCCAAATTCAATCCCTGCCATCTCTGATTCAGGATCTCTGGTATAACACATGGGTGAGGCTTCTGCTGGGGGTCTCGGATGGTCTCGGGTAGCGCCCGCCTGGGTGAGGCCTCTGCCAGAGACCCTGCAGAACCAGATTTGAAACCCTGATGCTGTATTGTTGTGACAATACTGGGCTAAGATGGACCGTTGGTCTGACTCAGTTAGACAGCTCCTTAGCCTGCCATGCTTTTGACTCCCCCATCTGAACTGGAAGAACAGGCCTTAAGTCTCCCCCTGCCCGCCCCCCGGTACGATGCCCTGTAATTTATTCATCCGAGGCTGGGATACTCATCTCCTCAGATGCTTCCAGTCCCATGAGCCAGCCAAATCATCTCCTTGAAGGTTGACTGACATTATCCTACAGGGCGGCCTAGCTTCAGTTTACAATACAAAATCCTCTCTGTGGCTGACTGCATTGAAAACGTGCGCCCTATGGGCCTCTTTTCAGACCTTTTGAGCTGAGCGGATCAATCCACAGCTCTGTAAATCTTACCCCGGTTGATGGTTTTCGACTACGGAAACAGCCATTCTTAGAGGCAAATGCGGAGGCCCCTGGAACTCCAGTCTGGTGGGAGATCTCCCCCCCCCTCTGTCCCTCAGAGAGCGGTGGGGTTTGCCTCATTTGTCTGGGAAAGAGACTTTCCCCATAGTGCAGAACATGGAATGAATACGGGTCAGCCAGGGGCAAGGTCACAGGGCGTTTTCAAGACCGACGGTGTCTGGGTTTAGCGTACTTTGCTCCGCGGGCCACTATCACGTAGGTTTCCCTGCGCCAGATGTGAGCACGGGAATGGATCCTGGCCATGGTGCGATCCCGCTACCCGACCGGGAGTCAAGCAGGCTTTCACGTTTGGAAGCTGCTTTACTCACCCCGGTCGGGAGTGGCCAGGGGGGCCGGGCCCCATGGCGGCCGTCAGTGGCCGGGGGCGGGGGGGGGGCGAGCCTCTGGGCGCAGCGTGGGGCAGGGCTGGGCAAACAGACGTCTGCCCTGCTCCTTGCCCGTAATTTCACCAGCCCAGACTCCGTGGAACCCTGCAATCACCCTGTTCCCGGTCACCCAGTCCCATCTCTCAGACACCAGAGACCATTGTGTGTGGCATGGGGGGTATCTGTCTGAGCACACAAGGATAGGGATGTGTCGGTGCATTGAATAGCCCCTTCCTTGGGGGCTGCAGGCTGGAACACAGGAGGGCAGGACTTCAGGCAACTCCCGTCTGCAAGAGATGGGCTGGTTGTACCGAGGGCTCGGCTTGACTGTAGGTCTCAAAACCCTCCTCTAGGTGGCAGCATTTACTGCCTGTTCTGTAAGAAACTGCCAGCCTCTCAGCTTTACTGCATTGGCTCAAATAGGATCCAAGGGGGAGGCTTGAGAAGCAAGGATTTGGGTGCTGGTTGCTGCACAGAGTGCGTTGACCGTCACCGCGTGAGGAGGGGATCACTGGGTCGTAGCAGCTGGAGAAAGAAAAGATCCCGCGGGACTAAGAGGTGGACGCAACATAGTTCAGATGGTCTCTGTTACTAGACCAACGTCTGATGGCAGGCGTATCGGTCCGTAAACAAATCCATCTGAACTCCTTGGGCCTCCATCGCTTACACTTGGGACCAATGTGGAAATCACCGTCTCTCTAAATTACCTTGGGACTAAGGCGGTCTGGAATACTAATCCCAACATTTGAATTTAGGAGACATACGATAGCTGGTGCGTGTGTGCATGCGTGCGCGCGTGTGTGCATGTGTGTGTGTGCGTATGCAACACGTACATGGGAACCCAAATACTCACTTTTGGCTAATCAGAATCAGCCTCTCTCTGCCCCAGGCTGTGGATGGACATTGGGATGGAGCTGTGACACTGCTCTCTAACCGAAGCCGGACAAACGATCTCTTGGGGGCTTAGGAAAGCGCCCCAATGGAGATGCATTTGCTTCTAGAGATGCTCCCTTTGGGGTTTACCAGATTTAGGTTGGTACGATGGGTGCTTCCACACGAGCTGCGGCAGGCTCGATCCTCGTGTGCCCTGTGGCGGACAATCGCTGCTGCCACGCTTTGGGGACAGCGTGGGGAGCAAGGCAGATGGTTCCCTCCCGGTGGGGCAGCCAGGCACGTGGGTCACAGTCAGCTGGCCTGCCATGCCCCACAGCGGGCCTTGTGCCAGCCACACAAGCGGGCACCTGGCCCTGCCCCAACCCAGCCCGCCCATTATCCCGCGGCTGGCCATGATATGGCCACACGGGACTGGAGCTAGCGCCCGCCGTTTGGTGGACCTCACCACACGGCGGAGCAGACGGGGACCGGCACACACGCGGCACTGGCAGCACACGACTGCGCCTTGGGCAGCCGTACCCCACGTTGAGTAAGGCTGCTACGCACTGCACCCTAGGCCTTCTCCGAGGCTGCCCCACTCATGGTGGGGTGAACATCTGGAGGCCACCAGGCCCACGATGCACTGCATCACGTGGTTAGGCTGCACGTAGTCAGGTAAGTGTATCATGTAGCTGCCCCCAGTGTGAAGGCAGCAATGCGTAACAAGTCCTGGCGGCACCTCAATTAAGCACATTAAAAAGTGCCACGCTGGGTCAGGCCAATGGTTCATCTAGCCTGGCATCCTGTCTCCAACAGTGATCAGCTTCGGAGAACTGCAGAACAGGGTCATAAGGGAGTGATCCGTTCCCTGCGTTTCACTCTCAGCTCCTGACAGTCAGAGCTCTCATTCAGGGGCATAGCACGGTTGAGAAGGGCCCGGGCTCAAGCCTTAGTTATGGGCCCCTCATGTGAAAACCCAAAGTGGGCCTGCCCATCCTTGGCATCTGTCTCAGGGCGACGCGGAACCTTATGGCTGGCAGAGCTCGAGGGAGGGGCTTGTCCATTGTAGGCGGAGCCTCCAAAAATCCAGCAACAAAGAGTTTTCAGCGTTAAGATGTGATGGGCAGAACATTAGTTTACACTGGGAACTCCTTGCTGCTGAGTAAAACCCTGCCACTTGGAGACAGAGAACCCTCCTACTAGCATCGCATCCAGTAAGTGGATGGGACTCCAGTAGGACAACT
>QEPC01011341.1:4710039-4749844 GCA_003113815.1 Sphenodon punctatus
CAGCCATCTCAGCAGCAGCCCACGGTCCACGGTATCAAAAGCAGCCAAGAGATCTAACAGGATCAAGAATGTAGAACATCCTGCATCCCTCTCCTGGCGGAGATCGTCCACCAAAGCCACCATCGCCATCTCAGTACCATAGCCAGGGCAGAACCCAGACTGAAAAGGGTCAAGGAAACCAATACTGTCCAGATGCGCCTGGAGCTCAGAGCCACTGCCCATTCAATAACCTCCCATAAAAAGGGAAGATTAGAGACAGGATGGTAACTGGTGAGTGCATCCACATCCAGCAAAGGCTTCTTCAGCAGGGGGTGCACCACAGCCTCCTTGAGACTGGGTGACAACCTCCACTGCTGAAGGGACGTGTTAACCGCCCTCGCCAGAACCGACCCCAATGTCTCCCTGGAAGCTTTTACCAACCAGGACAAGCACGGATCTAATTCACAACTTGTGGCTCGAACAGACCCCAAGACATCCACCGCATCGGCCGGCGTCACTCCGAGAAAGACCGACCAGATGGTGCCTCCATAACCTCACGCTCCTCTCCTACTGCATCCAACCTGGTGTCCAAGTTACTCTGGATCTGAGCGATCTTGTCTGCAAAATAGGTGGCAAACTCCTCGCAGCGGGCCTGGGACAAGTCCCCGTCCAGGCGGAGGGAGGCCGGACTGACCAGCTGGACGCGACTTTGCAGATGCTATGAGGGCAGCAAAGAATTCCTTCTTTGCTGTCCTCACAGCCTCAACATAGTACCGCAAATTCAGAGCGAGTCCGACGTCAGCGTTGCTCTAGTCTCCTGCCCACCCGCTTCATACACTGCAGCCCATCAGTAAACCAAGGGGCCCTGCGGTGACGAGACGCAAGTATTGTCCCAACCTGACATGGCAGGGTTTCAAATCCGGCTCTCCAGGGTCTCCGCCAGAGGCATGCCACCGGAGACCCTCCAGGATCCGCAGCAGAGGCCTCCCCCAGGCGAACTACCAGAAATCCTGAATCGGAGATGCCAAGGATTAAACTTGGGACCTTATACATACAAAGCATGTGCTCTACCACCTGATCCACAGTCCACCCCACAAAGGCCATTCACCACCTGAACCACAGCCCACCCCATACCCAGGCAATGCCCAGGAAATCTGCAATGGATGGGACATGGTTTTGTCCTCAGTGGGTTTCCATCCAAGGAAAAAGTCCACCATTGTGTGCCATTGGCCCAACTCAGCAGAAACCAGATAGCTGTGCTGCACCCCAAACAGAATCGTTCAGAAAATCCTCATGGCAGGCTCAGGATCACCAAGATGGCAGAACATGGTGCATACACATTCGTCCCCCAAATGTGCCTAGTCATTAGAGCTGAAGTGGAGAGCTCCATAGCTCCCCATACCCCATTGGTAAAGCCCACAATTTCATACACTATCAGGTTCCCAATGGGCTACCTGAGTCCTGATCAGGCAGTCGAATACCCCCAAAATACTGGGTACTACAATACTGAGTTACCGATATGCCAATTGATACATTGGTAAATCAGGTTTTTCTTTTTAAAAATAATTGGAATGGGAAGTCAAAAAACAGTCTAAGGCCGCTTTTATACGAGTAGCCAGGGAAGCGTGTTCTTTAACGCGCCGCTGGGAAAAGTCATTTGCACGCACTGGAAGTGGCCGCCCGCCATAGGAATCGACAGTGGACGTGGCCTCTTTGAAGATGCATTCTGGAAACCCCTATATCGAGGTTTCCAGAACGTGTCTTTAAAGAGGCGGCACAAGGTCGCACGCACCGCCGATCCCTATGGCGAGCGGCCACTTCCGGTGCGTGTAAACGCACCCCAAATGGCTTTTCCCAGCAGCACGTTGAAGAACGTGCTTCCCTGGCCACTCCTGTAAAAGCGGACTCAGAAGTCGGAAGATGGGTAACGGAAATTGAAAAATGGGGACAAAAATAGTATTTTATTTATTTTAACAGTTTAATACCCCGCCCAACTCCACTTCAGGCGGCTCGGGGCGGCTCACAATAAAATCATATCAATATAAAACAATATGTATTTGGCACACCGCTGAGCAGTAATTGTTTCCCAATTAGCACCCAATGTTATCGACCCTCCCCCAGAGAAACGGGAAGGGCCTGAATTACTGGCATAGCAAAATCCTGCTTTTGAGCTTCCACAGACTCTGGTCCCACCCCCAGGGGGAGGCCTTTTCGTGTGTCAATAAAAGTAGCCGCCTTTGGAAACTGGGCTAAATAGGCATTCCCCAGCCTTTCCCTTTTTGTCCATCCAAGTTATTTCTCCTCGTCAGGAATTGCCCCATTTCTCCAGCACAGGGTCTGGCTTAACGTCTACAGAAGGGGGATGTTTTCGAAAGCACCCCCCGCCTCTCCCCAGTGCAGGAAGCTAATCCCCTTGTTCCTTCCTTGGAGAGGTTATGGGGTAATTCTTCTAGAAAACCAGGAGGTTCTGCAGTTCGTCACTGGCCAAGACTGCCGGGGAAGCTCCCGCTATGTGGCCCCTACGCACCAGGTCAGGAATGTGGGACTAACCTTCGCTCCATTTTTAGCGGGGCTACAAAACCAGAGTTGCATCCACAGATGTGCCTGGACTAGCTCCAACTTCCCTTGGGCATATCTGCTCACGCTGCCGGGTCAGAGAAAGCTGCTGAATTGCTCCACATGGAGGGAATGGAGGACACAAAGTCGTCCGGTCTTCAGCCTCTCAAAATAACACAGTGCCACCCACTACTAGAACCAAACAATGGGATCCACCGGAAGGAATGGAGGTTCTTGGGAGAGCTGAAAGGGTTATTATCCTCTGCTGTCCGCTAATCAGCCAGGGCCACAGTATCCAACCTGCTTCGGCAAGGACAGGATACCGAGTGGTATCCAATTAGCAATTCATATGGATCAGCAGATTAACCAGTTAACTATTTCACTGATTTATTTACTGTGTTCCCACATAATACCTCAGCGTGCTATTTACTGTATTGCTGTTTTGCTGTGTTTGCCATATTAAGAACATAGTCAGTGCCATTTACTGGGTCAGACCAATGGTCCATCCAGCCCAGCATACTGTCTCTGACAGTGGCCAGCCTCTATTGCTTCAGTGGAGTACGCAGCAGGTTACAATGGAGTAGCCCATTTCCTGTCATCCTCCCCCAGCTTCCAACAGTCAAAGGTCTTGTACCCCTGACCCAACCCAGTCAGGAGCCCTTAATTGGACCTGGCTTTCAAATATTCTTCCAGTCCCTTTTTGAAGCCTGCTAAGCTCCTGGCCTGAACAACCAACCAGCAACGAGTTCCACAATTTTATTGTACGTTGGGTGAAAAAGGACTTCCTTCAATTTGTTTTAAATCTGCTCCCTATTAACTTCATTGAGTGACCCCTGGTTCTGTTGTTTATAGCAGCTACTTACCATTTATTACTGTTTTCCATTGATCCATAATTCCTTCCTTCCAGACCTGGTTTCAGATGAGTTTCAGTTATAGTGATGTTAATATGGTAAACCAGTTAATCATTGTGGGGTGACCCGGTTTGTTGGCCAGTCATCGTGGTCATTGCTTTAATGGCTGGATAACCACCAAACTATCCAGAGCGGCAGATATTAACCATGAATAATACATTTTGCTGTTTGGTTCAACTCTAATTCTTGGAACTGAGAGGATTCATGGCTACTAATCGATGGTTGAATGGAAGGAGGGCTACTACCCTTCCAGATTCAACCTGAAGCCTCCTGGTTTTTAAGCACCATCTCTGGGGACCAAGTGACGTCCTGATTCCCCCAAGTTATCCAGGGGAACGTGGATAAACCAGATTTTGTTGTTGTTGTTCAGGCAGGGCAGAGCCAGGCTAGAAAGGAGCAGGTCAAAAAGGCTTTCCCACCCCGTAGTGGAGCATCATGACGTCACAAAACTCAGAAGAGACTCAGAAAACTCGGAAAGACGTAGAGTGTGCTTTTGTTCCACCCACCCCTTCAGGTCAAAACTTCAGGGAAGGTGAAAACACTAAGCCAGGGGGACAGGGAATCCTTTTCCCGCCCAAGGGACCACTTTGAAAATGAGTATAAGGCCCAAGGGCCACATAGGAGTTGAAGGTGGGGGAGCTGAAAGGGGTGCTCCTAGGAAGAAGATGGTCTAGATCAGGGATGGGGAAGTTCAGGCCCAAATGTGGCCCACGGCTAGTTTTATTTGCCTCCTTACCTACATCAGGCACCTGGAATTAATTCTAACCCCCAAGTACTGAAAGAGCGAGCTCAGGAGAATGAATTTATTTATTTATTTCCCACCCTTCCCCAAAGGTGCAGGGCAGCTTGCAAAAAATATAAAATACAATAGAAAAACATTTAAAACCCAACCCCCCAAAACCCAACCCACTCCCACCCTCCAACAACCTCCCACCAAATCCCTCGCCCTATCCCCCAGCCCATCCTCCCCCCAGTTCAGTCCCCGGTGCCAAAAGCCTGAAGGAACAAAATGGCCGCACGTGGCCTCCGGGCGGCCGGGAAAGGACCTCCTGGGGGAGGGAGTTCCACAGCAAAGGGGCGACGGCGGAGAACACCCTCCTCATAGTCGAGACCCGGCGAAAAACCGCCGTCTCCAGGAAGGCGCCCCCAGCCAAACGCAGAGGCCGCGATGGGACACAGGGAGCCAGGCAATCCCTCAGATAGATGGGGGCCCCGGACATTTAGTGCTTTAAAGGTCATCCCCAGCACCTTGAATCGGGCCTGGAAGGCAATCGGCAGATCCAGGAACTGGGAAGGGGCCGCAGCATTTGGCCCCCCCTGCCGTAAGCTGCAATGTCAAGGCAAGCAGCTTGTGCCATGACTCTCCATGCGTGTTTCCCCTCCCCAGTGTCTGTGTCAGTAGGAAGGTCAGCTCCTCAGCAGAGCATGTTTGCTCAGAGCAGGGAATAAATAAAGTGTGGGGGGGGGGGGGGATTTTCCCTGCATGGGCATGAATGGGCAGGTGCGCACCGACCGCACACCCATCTGCCACCGCGTGAAGCCTCCCCCCCCCTGGAAGTGTGCGGCAGTGCACATGGACTCAGGACGGGTCCGTCTAAAAATGGCCAGTGTCCCCTGAGGAGAAGGATGGACATTGAAAATTCAAAGTTGGGGAGCTACTCCGAGGAGACCTAGGCTTGAGGCCCGGCCTGGCCCGGCCTTCCTACAGGGCAACCCTGGGCTACCGCTGCAGGCCCTGCTCTTATTCTTTTCAGGGCCCCCTCAGTGACGCTTGTTTTCACTCCCAGTGGTGTCCCAAGCACAACCACTTTTAGGGCTGCGTGGAAGGTGCTACACGGGAGGGGCCACCAAGGGCCCCACATTTTATCCTCGCCTCGGGCTCTACAAATTCTAAGGCCGACCCTGCTTGAAGCTGAGGCCAGCCTGGCTGTTCTGAACGTAGATGCTGGCCCGGCAGGAGAGAGGATGGATCCCTGGGTGATCTGAGGGGCCGGACAGTGAAGGAAATCTTGTTTGAGTTGTGACCGTCCAAGTAGGATTCAACATGGAAAGAGGCCCTTTTGTAGCTAGCCATGAATATCAGTCACATTTGTGAATACTCTACCCAATATCCAAAGAAGTATTCATAAAGGTCACGATGTTCACGTATTTGGTTGTTTGGGTATTTGATTCCGGTTAATTCAGTTACTATGTTATTTTGTAGATATAGGAATTCATATTGAAATTGTGAGAGTTTTCAATCCCACCCCCCCAGATTTCCAGATTAATTCCAGATTCGAATTTCAATTTCCCCCCCAGATTTCCACATTAATTCTGGATTCAGATTTCAGGATTACCTTAAAGCTCACTGAAGCCGTGCCACTTGGATGGCCCTGCTCCGAGGAGATTTAGGTAATGCAAAAATCTGTAACTGTCAAGGGATTTATGAATTAATCCGTAACTGCCATTTTTTGGGCAGTTACAAATTAATCTGACTCCATAACACCCCTTCCTAATATTTTGGTCACTTTGGTAGATGGTATTTGAATTTTGCTACTATTTACAAACTGCTCCACAACTGTGGCATCGGACTAATTGCGATAGGCCCATAACGTTGTTTTGCAACAGTCTGGTGAGTAACAGGTTGTCTTCTGGATGGAGCAGAGGTGAGCTGGCCGATTTGAAGTCGTCCAACTCACCTTTGAAAAAGAGTTGGGTGGGAGGTCAAAGGACAACATGAGAAAGTGGCACTTTCTATAAGATCCAGATATTTGTGACTAGGCCAGATACAGATCATGGAACACATTCTGGTCTTTCAGCTTCTGGGGGGACCCTGAACTGCAAAGGACATTACCAAGACCGCCAAGTGAGCTATGTCATATATTTCGCACTGGAGAAATATAGGGCAATGGGGACGGGACACAAGGAGAGAGAGAATGCCAATTGGCACCAAAACAAGGGCCCTTTATACACGGACGGCAAACACCCATGAAATCTGGGTGTTCGTGGGTGTTTGCTGTCCGTGTGAACTATGTTGCAGCTGGGTGAGGGGATGGGCATCCATGTGTGTGTGCTCCCGTGCACACCCATCCACACTCATTACCCACCCTCGGAGCCGTCCGGAATAACAGAGGAGGCTGCGTGGGTGGCAGGGGTGGGGGGGTTGGTGTGCGCCGGTGTGCGCCCATCAGAACCTCCCGCCCACCCAGCACACACCGACTGTAACGCACCCCCCCCCGTGCTGTACCAAATACTGACGGGACCCAAACAATCCAACCTGGATATTCATTTCGTTTTGAGTGCATCCTTCTGTTCCCCGAGCACAAATGCTGCAGAGGAGGCAGGTTAAGAACAGGTGTTTGCCTTCCATGGATGGATGGCACCAGTCAGGTTGTCTCCGAGCAATGGACCAGGTCTCAGCTAGATGAGTTAGAAAGGTGACTGGTAGGTCCATGTGGGGATGAGCGAGGATGTGTGTGTGTGTGTGTGTGTGAGATCCTAACACACAACTTCTTCATCCATGGAATTTGGCCTATCCCCATCCCCCACCCAAGGCATAAGCTGCCTTGGGTCAGTGATGGAGTCCAAAAGGAAGATTGCACTCTCTCTCTTTCGAACGCCGCTTGCTCCCAAGATCATGGTGCAACAGGTGAAAGATTCCGGGTGAAATTGGTTTGTGGTGTGTGTGTGTGTGTGTGTGTGTGTGTAGAACAGCAATGTTCCTTGGGACTGTCCATTCTCAGGACACAATAGGGAATTGAAACCCAGGTGAGCGCAGAGGCAGCCGGGTGTCAGGCAGCCAGCATATTCCGGAGGGGCCCGCTGGACATTCGAAGGGAATGCCGCAGCTTCGACTGATATCTGAGTCCTCGGAATGGAGGCTCCTCCTCTTCCTTAACTCTTCCCAAGGCAGGGGAGCTGCTGCTGTGAGTGCCTTGCTTGCTGCTCTAGACTTTCTGCAACGCCACAGGCAGGGCAGCAAGACCCATTCCCTGCCTTGTTCCTCCCCCGTTCAGGAATGGACTCCCCCCCGCAGTCCACGAAGGAGTTGTGGAGATGACAGTCCTCCAGACTTCGCAGTCTCTGGTGCCCACAGCGAGTGCCCACTGTGTTCAATAAACAGACTCTGTTCTTCTCCTGGCAAATTTGGATGCTTTCCCCATCACCTTGTGAGGGAGCTGAGCAAGGTCCAAGCAGGTCAGCTAGCCCCACGGCCCCAGGTAATTGACCTGGCTGAGGGAAAGACACCTTGGCCTTCTCCTTCCTTCAACTCCGGGCTGCAAGAAGTTAAGTTATTTTTGGAAAAGCAGCTCCTAATTTTTGTCCGATTCTATCCGCACCAGCTCCTTCCACTGTGTTTTAAACCGATTCTCACTGTGCTTCAAGTTTTTTTGTTTTTTGTTTTAAAAACAGAAACAAACCAAAACAAACCACATCATTGCTCCCTGGATAAAACCGGCCACAATCCTCAGAGAAACCAAGGAGTAACAATTCCAGCACCTCTTCCGAGATCTAGTAGCGCAGCTGGAAAGTCCTCAGGTAACTTATCTTTCATACTTAAATGTCTTCTTTCTGCTCCTCTAGCTGCTTTCTCTCCCACGCCTGTTTTTAGAGAGAGACAGATGCACATTTGCGCCTTGCTCCTCTGGCGACTGGTCCTAGAGACCTACTGGTTTTATAGGCAAAGAGAACGGTAATTCAGGGATGTGTGATTTCTACTTGGTCATGGCTCTTAGCTTATCGCAGGAGCCGTCAGACCTGGTTTCTTAGGCTGTGTAGGTCTGTACGTACAGCGTGCTGATGTTTCACAATCGTTTGAATCCGAGATTGCGGTGCATTTGGGGAACGGAAGAGACAGTTAAATGAAGATGCCAGTCAGGCCTTCAAGAGGAGCTTTGAAGGTATTTGGAGGTGAGGCGCTTTTAAAAGAGAAGCCTGGAGTAATATGAACTGAAGGCGCTGTCAAACCGGGGCTGGGGGGTTGGTTCATTGCAAACTGCTCTGGATGTTCATTTAAAACCCCCACTGCAGACTGGTTGGAAGATGTCCCGGGGGGAGAGGAGTGGCAGTGCACTTCACCCCCAGTCTGACAGCCATGTCCCTTCACATCCCTTTTAAACTCTGTGGGATTGTTCATCTGGGCACACAACATACCAGGCAATTTAGTTAGACCCCTCTGTGACTCACGCGTTTGAGAGTCCCTCCCAACGATGCCTTCGCTCCGAAATCCGAAGCATTCAAAAGCCACGTTGTCCTGCTGAGCGTTTGGCCAAAGGCCCGTCAGGATCAGCGGTCAGGATCGTTTGCCGAGGAGAGCCGTATACGAGCGACAGGGGCAGTGCGAGGGTTAATGCTTTCTTGAAGCACCGCCGTGGCAGCAGCTAACTACATTTTGCAAACGGTTAAATTGCGCATGCAAGGAAATGTCAGGATGTGGAGCGCAGGATCCCAGCGCGCCACGGCTGCTAGCTCGCTCTGCAGAGGTTTCCTGGCTCCCCTACGGTCACTCAACACATGCTGTGCTTGTCTGCACTGTCAAAACTTACTGTGCAGTTACCAACGGCCTGGGCTCTCTGGAATCTTCCTAACAGCCTCCCCATGCTGCTGGGGGATGGGACAAGGGACCGCTTGCATTTCTGGGCTGAACTTCATACACTTTCCTCTCCAAGAGTCCCTCTGGCTTCAGTGCAACGTCTAGCACAGGCTTCTGATAACGCTTGCATCATTGCGGTCCCTGCTGCCAGAACAGGATGGTTCTCACCGCTCTTCCCCCCTCCCCAACCCCGGTTTAATTAACTCTCCTTTTAAATGCCCATCTCTCTGCTCCCCCAAGGGAGGCCATGGGAATGGATGGCTGGTGCCCAGCAGCTATGCTGCTACTGTCCTGACCAACGTGTTAGTATGGAAAGGAGTGCGAGTTTGTATGCGGCGCTAATGCTGTTGTGTGCTGCTGTTTCGAGGAGATGTGCTGTTGACCTCCATCTGTGGAGTAAAACCATTCCAAATTGGGATGGGTGGGGGCACCTCTGCCCCCTTAATCCCCTCAAACTCCTCCTCTGTTTAAAAATCAATCACACATGGACCATCTCCTTGCATAATCCAAACTTGAACCCCTGACCATTGGATTTCTTTTTCAAAACTTTACCTCCTGAGCTCCAGAAGTAAAATTCCACCACTAGAGAAGGACATTGCCTATGGTCCAGTAGTTAAATAGTTATTTGTTAGACTGCTGTTTCAGCAGCATTAACAGTGTGGCTGGGTAGCTAGGATGCTGCAGTAGCATTAGTACTGTGATGGGGAATAGTTGTTTGTTAGAATGCTGTTTCAGCAGCATTAACAGTGTGACTGGAAAGTTAGGATGCTGCAGCGGCATTACCAGTACAGCTGTGGAGCTAGGATACTACATTAGCAGCATGGCTGGAAAACTAGAATACTGTAGTAGCATTAACAGCATGTATGGGGAGCTAGGGTACTGCAGCAGCATTAGCAGCATGACTGGGGAGCTAGGATACTACAGCAGCATTAGCAATGCTGCTAAGGAGCTAGGATACTGTAGTATTATTGGCAGTGTGGCCGGGAAGCTAGGATACTGCAGCAGCATTAGCAGCATGGCTGGGCAGCTAGGATACTGCAGCAGCATTAGCAGCATGGCTGGGGAACTAGGATACTGCAGCAGCATTAGCAGCGTGCTGGGGAACTAGGATACTGCAGCAGCATTAGCATAGCAACACAACTGGGGAGCTAGGATACTGCAGCATCATTAACAGTGTGGCTGAGGAACTAGGATACTGCAGCAGCATTAGCAACACAGCTGGGGAGCTAGGATACTGCAGCAGCATTAGCAGTGTGGCCGGGAAGCTAGGATACTGCAGCAGCATTAGCAGTGTGGCTGAGGAACTAGGCTACTGCAGCAGCATTAGCAACACAGCTGGGGAGCTAGGATACTGCAGCAGCATTAGCAGTGTGGCCGGGAAGCTAGGATACTGCAGCAGCATTAGCAGTGTGGCTGAGGAACTAGGCTACTGCAGCAGCATTAGCAACACAGCTGGGGAGCTAGGATACTGCAGCAGCATTAGCAGTGTGGCTGGGGAGCTAGGATACTGCAGCAGCATTAGCAGTGTGGCTGGGGAGCTAGGATACTGCAGCAGCATTAGCAGTGTGGCTGGGGAGCTAGGATACTGCAGCAGCATTAGCAGTGTGGCTGGGGAGCTAGGATACTGCAGCAGCATTAGCAGTGTGGCTGGGGAACTAGGATACTGCAGCAGCTTAACAATGTGACTGGGGAACTAGGCTACTGCAGCAGCATTAGCAACACAGCTGGGGAACTAGGCTACTGCAGCAAGGGTAGCAGAGTGACTTGAGCGCTAAGTCTTAGTGCAATTCTGCTAAGAGTCCCAAGTTCTAATCTTTGTATCACCTCCTTGGTAACTTGTTCAGAAAAATGAGGGAGCAGCTTTTTGTTCCTTACTTTGTAGAGCAGGGAGAGATTGGGGGCGGGGGGAATTATATAGGAAGAACAATTAACAGACGTAAGAGTAAGGCTTGCAGCTTCCTGCACCCCAGTTCCGTGCCCTGTTTGTGTACGCTTCTCTGAAGCAACCAAAAGGTGCCCACCGCCAGGACAGGACGCTGGACTAGACCCGGTCTGGCAGTTCATCCATTCACCAAAGTTACAGACGAGCTACTTTTAGGCACAGACACACACATTCCAAAATGAATGAAGGGCCTTTCCCTTATTCCCAAATTCTGGGTTGGGGGGGTGCTTCTTCTGTGTTCCCCAACTCTTTTTAACCCCCTGACCTCCAGCGTTCCAGGCTAACAGGCAGCCACGCGTTGCTGTTGGCAGAGCTGACAAATGGTCATATTTAAACGCAAGAGACAAAATATCTTAGTTATGGCTTTGTTCTCCCAGCTAACAATGGGTAGCTAAAAATACACGACTTCAATTCACTCAATAACCTTCTCTCTTGGGGAGACACTCAAGTTCCATTCCGTAATTTTTTTGCCAGAACCATGAAAAAGCAGCCCAAAATGTTCACGTTTTTTTTGCCAATAACATTTTGTAAAAACATGTAACTAGTATAAAAAATAAATAAAAACATACTGTTCTGGACATCAGGCTCTGCTGTGTGCTCTGCCAAAGCCTGCTCCCATGGATGAACAGACGGACAGGCACAGACTGCAGGTATCCCCAGAGACTATTTCTCTGACCACTCAAGCGATAGCCAAGACACTGGAGCCTATCGATTAGTTACAGTCTAAGAACTGGATGGTTCCCAGGGTTGGTTATTTGATACAAAAAAACGTTCGGCCTTGGGGCAGGTCACGTAGGCCACTCTCTAATTCCTGGAGCCACCGTCCACACCCAGGTCCACGAGCCTCAGTTTTCCCTCATGAATTATTTATTTATTTATTTAAATGTGTGCCCCATTTTCCCTTGGGGCTGTGCTTCAAAGAGTTGGGGATGGTTCCTCCATTCCTGCTCAGTGCCACAGGGCAATCCTCCCAGTCCCTGGGGAGAGGGTCCAATCCCTTACTCCTATAGGAGCGGAGGGTTGCCATATATGCACAATTTTTTCCAGGGCACTTATGAAAAATACAGGTTGCAGGGCCTGCATTGCTGCCTTAGGTGCCGATGCAGGCCCTGCAACCTGCGTAGAGTGCCCTACAGCGGCACCGTACGCACATTTTTAAGGAACGCTTATGCAAAATCCATGTTCTTATGTTCCTTAAAATGGTGCGCAGGTGGCCGCTCCGCCTAGAGGAAGTCCATCTTGCCACAAGGGAATGGGCAGGAGAGATCGGGGGAAGCGAAGACGAGGGGGTTGGTATTTGGTTCAGCGGCAGGGAAGGGAAGGGGAGATGATGCTGGTTTAGTCAGAAAGCAGGGCCGAGCAGCTACCTTGATTCTGCGGTGCAGAGGCCTGCTGAGCAGCGCTGCAACCGAGTCCCCAGCAAGTGGGGCGCCCCATTGAATCTGGGGGGCCTGACTCACCTCAGTTGCGATTGGCCACCAGTTGGTACTGGCATGCGACCCGACAGGCTCCCCACTCGGGCTGACTCACCTCACTGCCAGGCGGCCGCTCCTCCACTCCAGTCACCGCTTGCTGCACCCAGCTCCTCCCCGGCCTGTGCGCTGCTCCGCACTCGGCTTTTTCTGAGTGGGGGAGGGAGGCTGAGGCGGCCTCTTCCCACCTGCGTGCACCCCCCCCCCATCGGTCCCGTTTCCAGGGGGACCTAAAATGGGGGTGCATGCAGGACCCATATGCACCCCAATATGGTTTTCCCTGGGAACAGAGGGACCTATTGGGAAGAAGGGGAAGCCCCCCAGCTCAGCTGAGCAGCGCCTGGGCCGGGGAGGAGCAGGGAGCAGCGTCCAGGACCAGAACAGCAGCAGTTTGGCGGTGAGGTGAGTTAGCCCGGGAAGTCATGGGTGGTGGGTGCCAAGGATTGGTCTCCCCATTTTGGGGGCACCGGGCACCCCATCAGGTGCCCACTGGGGGTGCCCCCAAAATGTGGGTATTATCCCTGTGCAGCAAAAGTGCTGCCCAACTGGAGCTTTACGGGCTGAGTTTAGGGGAGCGTTCTCCACTCTCCAGGTGGGAGCGCCGCTCTCTTCCGCGCCAGCAGAACTGGGATGGGGAGCCAGGAGGGGCCCAAGCCCTGCTGCAAATGCTGGAAAGGTCACCGCTCCAAACTTAGCCTGCATAACAAAAGCGCGTCCCTTGGAAACAAGGTGCTGTTTGAAGTGATTCACGCAATGTTTGTGCTTCAGCCTTTTTTGGAATGTACCTGCTTTATTTCTCAGCTCCGCTCCCCGTCACCAGAGAGTAACAAAGCTCCGCTGCGAGGCGTTAAGGAAAGAGGGAGGGCCGGTGCGTCGAAGTCACTTGGGCAAATCCACTGCGAACTCTAGGCCCTTGTGCCTAGAGAGAGATGCTGCCAACGTGCCCGCGTCTCTTGGATGGCGTAAAGAGATACGGTTGCAGGACTGGACTAACGTGTGCCTGCCTTGCTTCTTTGGAGCTCAGAGAGACTGTGGTTGCCCTGTTGGTCCCGAGTGACAGAGATGGAGACAAAGGCCATTTTTAAATGGGCACGGGGGGGGCGGGGGCAGGTTCCTGTGCGCCGCGTGGAGCACATACACATGTCTGGTGAGGGGGGAGCCAAACAGGGCGGGATGGGTGTGCGCCCCCTACCCCCGCACCTCCCACTCCTGCCCCCGCATGGAGCAGCCTGGATGTTTGCCTGATGCTCTGTGCGTGGGCGTGAGCGAGCAGTGCGTGGGTCACAGGAGTGGGCGGCCTTCCGACAGGCGCTCAGGTGAGTGGGGGATGGGTGGGCACATCCTAGTTAAAAAGAGCCCAAGTAGATTTGGGCAAAGTACAATGGCGGTGTCTCTTGTAAGAGAGGAGGCGGGGGAGAGAAGGATGATAAATGAACTCTAACAAGAGAAGGTGAGAACGGCGGGAGGTAAGCAATACAAAGGGAAAGACTCTTTGGAGCTGCCAGAGCAGCGGATCCATTCTGTCCTACCTGCTCATCGGCTACCCAGCAGAACCAGGGCCGTAGTGAGGGTTCTTGGGCGTCTTCCACTCATTCTCCCCACTAGGTGTTCAAATTTGCCAACACAGTCGGCAATGGCTGAAGGAAGAGAACTCCCTTTGGATCGGTCTTGCCCCATTATTATTGTTTATGTAGCACTTTCAGTATTCAAAGTGCTTTGCAATCCTGATCTAGTTCACTCTCACAACCACCCCGGGAGGTAGGTCATTATTATTCCCATTTTACAGACGGAGAACTGAGGCTGAGAGGCCACCCAGTGAGCTCATGGCTAAAATTGGAATTTGAACCCTCGTTCCCCAGATCCAAGTCCAATGCCATTTCCACCAGGCCAGGGGTGGGGAACCTTTTCTGGCATGGGGGTGACTTTGAAAATTAGTAAAAGCTCCAAGGGCTACATAAAAGTTGTGGGGGGGCGGGGGTATTTTAGGGGTGCGCTCAAGAAAAGGAGGGCCTGGATCATGCATTTATGCCATGGATCTGTCCCCTATCCTTGTGTGAACGCCCTTATCTTACAGCACGCTCAGTTTTTCAGTGGTTGGAGGTAGGAACTGGAGCCGGGAACCAGATGGGGTCACATGAAAACTTGCCTCAGGCCGCATTTGGCCCCCGGGTCTGAGGTTCCCCCACCCTGCGCTAGCTCTCCCTTGGGCATCACATACCTCTGGAGATGGCTTGTTGTTACTAGCAATTCTTTGGCACACACCACCCTGGTGTCAGGAGCCCCATGATGCATCTCTTAAGACTCATTCACACAAGTGTTTAATCAGGGGTAATAACCCCTTGACTCTATTACTACTTAGTTACCCCACTGCTTACACAAGGCAACAGGAGACACTGTTTCCTCTCTTAACAAGGGTGTATCTTCTAGGGCTGGAGGCAATTGGCAGCTGAGCTCGTCTGAACAAATGCACGGGGTGGAGATTACGTCTGTCATCTCTCCCTCCTGATTAACAACCTCTTATTGCCAGCTCGTGAGAACAAAGTCTTAGTGGCAGCTTGTTCATCGGAACCTCTGGTTGATCTGAAAGCTCGCCGCAAAGCCCTGTAGCCAGACAGCTCCTGACTGGCAACACATCTGAGAAGGCCGCTGCAGCATAGTCTGGAATAAATTACCCTTCGTAAATTAGCTCCAGATACACCTGTTGGAAAGGGGCGGCGGGGGAGAAACCTGGGCAGTCTGCTGAGTTTTCTGGCTTTCGTGCCCTGGGTGCTCAGCTCCCCTTTGCTGCCAAGTGAGGCTTTCTACCTCCCCATGGGGCATGTAATGAAGGGATGCCAAGGCCTCTTATGAAATGGCAACAAAACAAGCAGGGAGGAAAGGTGAAGAGTTGTGTTCTTCAAAGGATGGGTGGGTCCAGGGAGCTCCGTAGTTTCACGTTGCCTAGGGCTCAGGTAGAGAGGATGCTTGCAAGGACAGAGCCATTTTAGCTGGGGGCAATACAACCACAGGGACTACTTTTACTCCAGCCACAAGGGAGCACTGTCATGGGGGTGTCCAGCATTTAGCAAACAAGGGGAGGGCTGTTTCGATACAGTCCTTCCATTTTTGCAGAATGATTCCATGAAAAACGAAGGGCTGACAATATTTCGACCGGATTGCCAATCGAACCGTTGGCGTGTGTGGCGGCAGCCATTTTGTTGCACGGTGGCTGTCACTTTGCACATGCACAGTACCGCGGTGGAACTGTCGGGAGTTCCAGTAAAATGGCAGTTTCCCCCCACATTTTGCCGGATCAATTGACCCGATTCCTTCAGAAAAGGAATCTGGTTGAAGATGGAGTTTCAGTCCTAAGCAAGGGGCCTTCCTTTCTCTAGCTCAGTGGGTGCCTCATGCTCTGTGCTGATCCTCGGGCTGCTCTTGGTGCAGCTGGTGCAAGTATTTGTGTCAAAGTGGAATTAGATGAACTTTGCAAATTGGGAAGGGTGAACAAGTTGAACACCACCCGTTTCTAGGTGCAGTTGTGAAGTTTCATGTGATTCTTGTTACGTGATAATTTCATAGGTTTTTAGTCAGTCCTTTGGAAATTTATTAGATTATTTTTTAGTTCAGTCTTCATTATTTGGTATTTACCAACACAGTAATTTGTTATTCAGTAGAGCCAAAATGAGGATATCCGCAAAAACAAATAAAGCCATCAAATTTGCGCTATCTGAACAAAACCTGACAAAAGTGGATAATAACCAATAGTTGTTCAAATTTCATTGGATGGATACCCATTTCAGATTGGTTATTATAATAACCAATATTCATTTCTGTTTTGGTTAGTTGAGTTATTAGGTTTGGTTATTTGGTTGTTTTGGGATTTCAGTTGTGTCTTTTTGGCACTATTTACTTCTTCAAACATATACCCTGCCCTTCCTCTAGGCTCAGGGCAGCTCAAAAAATAAGTACTATATAAAAAAGTACATACAAATATGTAAAAATTGCCTAAAAACTAGGAGCAAAACAAGATTTCACCAAAACGGGAATTCCTGTCGAAATCCTGGTTCCCGATACCATCTCAGTTGAATCCAGAACCTCTTGGTACTCGGGAATGTCTCAATCAACATTTTGTTTCCCAATTTACTGACTTCCTGCTTACTGGGATCTTGTTTACCGATTTGCTGTTTACCGATTGGCTACTTACAGCTTTGTCGTCAATTTCAAATCCCAAGAGGTAATACCGACACAATACGGCATTTCTTGCACTCCGTTTCTCCTTGTACTTCCTTATCACTCATTGGCTGGTACGCAGATTCCTTTTCTAATCTGAAATCCAGTTGCAGATTGGTCAAAGCAAAGGGAAGAACGCAGAACAACAATTCTGATTGGAGGCCCTGGAGTGGAGGGTAA
Organism: Sphenodon punctatus; assembly: GCA_003113815.1. Lineage (NCBI taxonomy): Eukaryota > Metazoa > Chordata > Lepidosauria > Sphenodontia > Sphenodontidae > Sphenodon > Sphenodon punctatus. The sequence continues at coordinate 4,726,864 of QEPC01011341.1, forward strand.
GGGGAGCAGTGGCGGGAGGTGAATGGGTGAGCTATTTGCACACTGAATGGCTCTGAAATTTGGAAACAATGAGCCCAGAAGTAAAATAGTACCCTCGGCAATGCGATAAGTGGTAAATGAACAGTCGGTGGGACGCGGTAGGGACGTGCAGCAGGCACATCATTCATTTTCGTGATTGTTCTCATTTCCATTTGCAAACACCCCATCATTTTCAGGGGTTCTTGTAAAGGAAAGCGTTCAATTTTTGCGGTTTTGGGGAGGGGGTTGTTTGTTTTTATTAAAAAATGAAAATAAAAATAATTTTTTTAAAAATCACTGTCCTTGCCCAAAACGGTCACTGAGACCATTCTGCATATAAACACGCTTTCCGAAAACAGCGCAGTTTTGGAATGCGCAAATGACCACCGCACAGACACAGACCGGCTGCCCTTTTCCAAAATGGAACTGACACTGCTGGTGCCATTTTGGGAAACGGCGCGCATGCACAGTTAAAAAAAATAATAATTAAAAATTTCACCCTGGACCCCAGTACAAGCCTGACAGTACCTGCAAGAGAGTGCTCCCCGCTGGCAATGGGTGTCAGGGGCACGGGGCGACAGGTGTCTGGGATGCAAGAGTGAGGGGGTTCTGGATCAGGGTTGGAGGACAAGACAGGAAGGGGGACAGGAGGCAGGGCTGAGGGCAAGGAACAAGGACTACGGCAAGAAAAGGGGAACAAGGACACACATAAGACTAGAAAAGGGAGCACGAGCAAGAGTGGGGAATACAGAGGGGAGAACGACAAGCTCACGACACACAGGCGATAGGAGTCTTGTTCCACCCAGTTCCTGGTGCTACCTGGCGGCCAACCAAGAAGCCCAGGGAGGTCGGAGCAAGGACCAGAGACCGACCGATGGGGCAGGGTCAAGGCAAGGCAGGCAGGACACATCTGGAGCAGGGGTGCTCTTGAGTGGCTACCGTGCCAGAAACCCCCAGGGCGTGGGCTCAAGGCTGGGGCCTGGCAATGGGGCACGGTGGAACTCCAGCCCGTTAGCACTCTTGCACACACGCCATTGCTGGAGCGAAGTAACTGAGGGTGCAAAATGAAGTAACAGAACTGGAGTCTTCAAATAAGGGGCTACGTGGGTGCCTGTTTCATTCCAATATTATTCAGATATTTGGAGAGGTGTCTGAAAACGCAAAATAATAATAATAATAGTAATAATTAATCAACAATTCTATAGTATTCAAACATTCCATACGGGGTTGTTCTGTCACTTGGTAACTCGGCCGTTTGTTGTTTAGTATGAAAACAATTGATTTTCTTGAGTTCTGGTGACCCCACGGTGCCTTTCCCCTTCTCTCTGGTGACCTCCTTGCTGCTCCAGCAGGGCCCTGGCCTGGGCTAGCTAGTGGCAGGAACAGCAGGAAGGGGGTGAATGCAACGCCATCTTGTTGCTAGGGGAGCAGTTGCTAGGGGAAACGGGGTAGGCCTCATGCTGTACCTCGGTTGGGGACAAGGCCCAAGAGCGCTACTTAAAGGTTGGGGCACAACCCCCATGGACCGGTGCTTAGGAATGCTCCCCTCCACCTTGCTGGGAAGTTAAAATGTGGGAGCAGTTGACCCCTTTTAGCCCCTCCATTTTTGGCACCTATGGGCAGAATTTTGCCCTCAGAACTAAGGCCGTGCTTTCAGTTAAGGATGTCCCTTCCTGTCCAGCTTTCAGAGGCCCGAACTCGACGGTTGTGCAGATCCCACTGTGCTCACTGTCCATTTTCTTCCTTTCGCTGATTGATGTTCCAGCCGACACCAAGACTCGATGGCGCGCATTGCTGCCATATTTAAACCGACACACACAGGCTTATCTGAGGGCAGCAAGGGCCTTCCTGCTTCCTGCCAGAGATTAGCCTGGAAGGGTGCGTTGCAGTCCTGGGAGCTCCAGAGACAAAGCGTTCCTCTTGCTCTGCTTGTTACGGGCATGGGGAGTGGAGCAATTCTTGGAGGAGGGCATGGGAGTGGGGGTGAAATTTCACCTCCAACCCGATTCCATTTCCAATGCATTCTGGCAAACCGCGGAACAGACGTATGTTGTGATTCCGTTTCACCGGAATTGATCAAGTCTTTTCCCGCCCCCCAACTGGTGCTTGCACAAAATGTCCGCCGTGGCTGTATTGCGCATGCGAGAAATGGCGTCTGCGGCCATTTTGTGCATGTGCAAATGGTTTGATTGGAATCCTATAGAAAATTTCTTTCCGCTGGAATTCCAGACGAAATTTTGATCACGGTCCCAATTTTGTGAAAAATGTTCGTGGAACTGGAACGTCCAATTTGAACCACCTTTATGTGGGAGGGAGTGGACTCTGCCCATTCCTTTCTCAAAGATTGCCCAGAACCTGCTTGAAAAGCCTTGCTCTACCAACATGGGGAAACCCCTAGTAGGGAAACAATCTTTCTTGGCTGTGACTTTGCCCTTCATTATTTGACAAGGGGAGGGAGACAGGGGTTAACATAAGAATGTAGGAAGTGCCACATTGGGTCAGACCATTGGTCCATCCAGTCCAAAAGCGGCCACCTCTGACCAGAGAATAATCACTCCATTATGACCTGGGATGTACTTTCCTGAAGCTGGCCCCTGTCAGAGACAGGATGCTGGTCTGGATGGACCATTGGTCTAACCCAGGAGGGAGCTTCTGATGTTCTGATAGTGACTTGCCCAAGGACACCAAATGAGTTAATCCTAGAGTGGATTTGAATCCTGGTCTCTCTGGTCCACCTTCAACACCTTAACTTGGCAGGTGACATCATTATTACCATTTGTATAGCACCTGCAATTATTTATTTATTATTTATTTTTTGGACAACATTTGTACCCCGCTCTTCCTGCCACAGGCAGCCCTGAGCGGCAATGTACCTAGCGTTGTACAATCAGTAGTTTAGACAGGTCCCTGCCCCGAGGAGCTTACAATCTAGGAAAGGCAAGGGAGAGGGGAACACAGGGAGACATTCATGAAGTTGAGAGAAGTCACGGAAAGACAACGGAGGGGAGCAAGGGAGAGGGGAACACAGGGAAACATTCATGAAGTTGAGAGAAGTCAGGGGGAACGTGCTTAGTTTAGTTTCAGGGAACAGAAGAACTCTGAGAGGAGGAGGGAAGAGGATGCATTTCAGTGGTGAGTGTATGGCAAGGGTGTGGAATCTCTTCCGTCGCAAGGGCCACTTTGAAAATGAGTACATGCTCCCAGGGCTGCATACAGGTTGAGAGTGGGGTAGCTTAACGCACGCGCTCAAGGAAAGGAGGGACCAGATTATGGATCCGTCCCCTCTCCTTTGCGCGCCTGCCCTCATCTCTGCTCCCTGAGCACAGCGTTTCAGCGCTTGGGGGAGAAACTAGAGCCAGGGCCCAGATCCTGGAACTGGAACAGGGCCATATAAAAACTTAGCACAGGCCGCATTTGCCCCCCCCCCACACACACACACACACCACCCCTTGGCCTGTGGTTCCTTATCCCTGGTCTATGGGAATGAAGAGCCAGGGAAAGCCTGACCTCAGGATCCTGCGAGAATCATGGCCGCCGGGGTGTGTAGCTGTGTCACACTCACTAAGCCTGCTGTCTTACCTGCGAGGAGGACCTAGACCCTTACCACGCGCCAGGAGATCGGATCCTGGTATTTTTTGCTCTGCTTCGCCGTAGCTGTTGGATTGCAGCACCCAGCCCTGCTCCCTAACCATTGAGAAATTTAACTTTCTGATGTCTGCGAGCTTGCTAAGAATAAACTTAATAAATTAGCGTGCAGATGTAAAGTGCACCGCTGCGGGCTGCTCTGGCATTTTAATCTACTCGTGAAGCTATCCAGAGTGTTTGCTTAGCGTGTGGCCAAGAGCTGAAGCATTTGCATGCTGTTATTGTCAGGCCATCGGACGGCCCCGTGCGTAGCTCTGACAGGCCGAGTGAATTTATAAGACTCTTCCACTGGCGAAGGTAGCAGAGCTGTTCCTTCTAACACACTGGATGGGATTATCTTGCTTAGATCACCTCCCATCCCAGCCCCCATGTTCTCCCAAACTTGCTTGATGAGATATTATTCAATAACGCAGCCATATTTCATGCTCTCCGCGGGCTATAGATTCTCCTCAATGACACACATTCTTCGCAGGTCAGTTGTAAAACATTGTTGGAAGTTGGCACAAAAGCGGGCTTTGCAAATCCAAGTCCATCTTTCTACTGAGACATGGCAACGTTTTGTAGGCGTAGCTGGTTAGGATGACTCTAGAGCAGGGGCGGGGAAGGGACCAAATCCACACTACTTCAGGGATCTGTGGACCAGAGCATCCGGGGGCAGGGGGGGAAGAAGAAGAGGGAATGTGACCCCCCTATGGAGGGGACTGGAACCCTTGTGTTGAGGACAGGACTGCTTATGTTGGGGGCATGGCCACCTATGTGGAGGCGTGGCCACCAGCCCAGAAGCAATCTTCATCTGTCCGGCAGGTGGTGGAGCCCAGCAACCGGGCCGCACAGAATGAAGGAGAAGAGGCCAACCAACCGTGGGCAGCAAGAGAATTGCTCTCCCCAGTCTGGAGCCTGCTAGTCATTACTGTTGTTGGGCTGTCAAACAAAGCGGGATAGGACTCTGGGGCAAATCTGAGATTTAGTTTTTTCAGATCCGGTTCTCCAAGAATTTTGGTTCTCGATTCAGTTTTTTTGCATTGACAAAAAAAAAAAAAAACTGGGAAAAAATCAATGTAAAAATTCCAATCGAGAACCGAAATTTTGGGAGAACCGAATCATCAACCATTTTGGGGTCAATGTGGATCTAACCGAATCCCAAATTCCCATCCCTAGAGCGCACTGATGGTTTGGAGGGAAGAGGTTATCATCCCGAATAGAAGGGAGATAAGCAGGAACCTTTGCCAAGGTCCAAGGGGGTCAGGCCTAAGAGTTGTACAGGCTCAGGTCTGTTCTGTGCCGCTGGAGTTGGTTCTGAATTCAATGCCGTCACTCCGATAGACTCTCTTTGTGTTCTCTCATCATTGTTCAGACCACGTTGCCTCCACTAATAAAGCCATTGTACCCTTTCCCATCAGTATCACAGAATGACAGAGCCGTAAGGAACTCTAAGGGTATCTAATCCATCCCCCTGTCATTAAGCAGGATCCACGCTATTATCCCCATCCCTTAGAGATGTCTGTCTAACTTATTTCTAAAGGGCCTACATCAATGGCACCTCCACAACTCCCCTTGGCAAATTATTCCACTGCCCAACAATCCTGGTAGCTAGAACATTCTTCCTAATGTTTAGCCCAAATCTTTTCTCCTTTCATATTAAACCCATTCCTTTTAGTCCTATCCTCCGTGTCCAGAGAGAACAACTGGGCGCCATTTTCGTATGCACATTCCAGGGAGCCGCTGCTAGCGGGACATGGCATTACAGCGTCTCTGGGGCATTTGTGGACACTGGAGGTCCACATCGAACACAAGGTAATGTGCTACCATCGATAAACAAGGGGTAAAGTTAGGGCTGAAATGAGACCTCACAAAAGTAAGATTCTTGTCAAAATTCTGGTTCTCGGTTCATCTTGGATGAACCGGCAACCGGAATTGTTTCACTGAGTTCTTGGCGAAATTTTTTTTAAAAATAAAAAAAATCGTTGCGCATGAACAATGGTTGCTGGGCTGTTTTGCGCATGTGGAAAATGGCCACCACCCTTAACCAAAATGTCAGCAATAGCGTCACCACCATTTTGGTTAAGGGCAGTGGCCATTTTCCACATGTACAATACAGTCCGGAGGCCATTTTGCATATGCGCAATCCGCTGCCCTTAACCAAAATGGCGTCAATGCTATTGCTGCCATTTTGTTTAAGGGTGGTAGCCATTTTGCACACGCACAATGATTTCTTCTTATTTTTATTATTTTATTTTCTCACCCGAGATGAGAACTCGTTCCAGGATCAAGCCTGGTTCTAGACATCACAAGTTTTCTCACAAAAACCATTCAGCTCTAGTGAAAATGCTGGAGGGTGCCCCCCCCCCACCCTGCTCTGCGGGTCAGTCAGATCAGGAGGGGCTGGTCCCAGGGATTTAGAATCATAGAGTTGGAAAGGATCTGGCGGGACATCTAGTCCAACCCACTGCTCAACGCAGGAAATCTTCCATCTACAGCATCCCCAACCTGATTCCCACCCCCCTTTAGTTACTTAGCACATTCAGTGTTCAAAGTGCGTTATAGTTCATAGCTAACACAGCCACACAACAACCCTGAAAGATAGGTCAGTTACTACTCCCATTTCAGAGATGGGGAACTGAGGCTGAGAATTAGTGACTTACCCAAGGCCATTCAGTGAGTTCATGGTTAAAACAGTGTATGAACCTTGGTCTCCCGACGATACCAAGTCAAACACTTTATCCACTAATCTTTTATTAAACTTCACTGGCTCTGTTGGAAGACTGTTAACATGTCTCCCCTTAATCTCCCCTTTGCCAGACTAAATATACCCAGTTCCTTCAACCCTGTTTCCGGCCTAGTCCCTGTTTCAACCTTTCCTCATAAGACTTGCTTTCCAGGCCTTTTTATAATCCTTGTTGCCCTGCTCCGAACCCTTTCTTGTTTGTCAACGTCCTTCTTAAAACAGTACTCCAGGTGGGATCTGGCCAGTGCTGAATAGAGTTATTATCTCCACTGACTTGGAAACAAAAGTTCTGTTAATTCAGCCGCAAATTGCACTAGCCTTCTAGCCCACTGGCCCCTCTTGCTCTCTCTCTCTCGCCATCTTTTTGGAGAAAAATGCCCCCCTTTCATGTTTTGGGCTGATTCCATGCTGGTACCTGGGGAGAGGATCCCCCAGCTGTTCAGCTCGCGTTGCTGCCTCCCCCAAAGCGTTGAGCCACAGTGCTGCCAGTGTCAGTGTGGACTTTGCAGACGCTCTGGCAGACACTCTGGCATCCTCTCTTTCTTCCCTTTTTTCTCCCAAGACTGATTAATGGGACCAACGCTACTCCAGTCTGAGCCGAAGAAAATACTATTATCTCCTCTGAAATGATTCAGCTATTGCATTGCAACATCTTGCCGGTAACGTCAGATCACAGGCAGCGATATTAAAAAATGAGTACTTTGCCCTCTTAGCAGTGAGACCCGACCTGTACTTACGGCCACTAGCCGTTGGCCTCCAGACTCTTCCAGAATAATTGTTTCTGAGTTCCCCGCAGGACGGCGCAGGGCAGGCGAGATCCCCTATGTGCGTATGCGGCCAGCAACACGCAGAAGGGAGCGTGTGGGCCCCTGGAGCACGTGATGTCACGGACAAAAAGGTCATCCCGTGTCTTACGTTGCATTCTGTTGTGCCATGATGGAATACCCAGCATGCCCTGGGTCAACAAGGGGAACATTCATCTGGGAGCCAGCTCCTTCTGGATCAAATCTATTTGTCTTAGGGCTTTTGGCAAGAGGAAACCCAGTTGTGTCTGTGTTACTCTGTTATTGGAGGTGCTTGCCAAACAGAGAGAGGGAGAGAATGCAGCCCCCTAAGAGTGCCATAAAAATGGGCCGCGGCAGTGCGTCCCCCCACGGAGCTCTGTCTGGACGTTATCGCAGGGCCAGGTTTAGCGTAGAGAGGGATCATTCACCACGGTGTGCATGAGAGTTCCACTGGGGTTCGGGGGACACGCCTTTGTAGATCTTATTTTTCACGCAGTGCACAATTAACCTGTGGAACTAACTGACACAAGATGTTGTGAAGGCCAACTGCCTAACTGGGTCCAGAAAAAGAACAGATGAATTCGTGGAGGATGGAGCCATGAAAGGCAATACCAACTAAATATTAACCAAAGGGCGTATCCGCAAAGCAGGACAGAATAGCCACTGTGTGGGACGAAGACTGAAGCAAGGAGCTAAATTGCTGCTTGTGAGAAATTTCTCCATATCGGGAAACAGGATCAATTTCCCAACCGTTTCCTGATACCAATGCGATTTCTCAGTTCTCACGATACCACAAGATACCATCACAATTGACCGACTTTCTGCTTGCCATTTGCCATGTACCATTCATTTACTGCTGGCCACATTGCTGACGGGACCATTTTGCTTCTGAGTTTGGTGTTTCTGCATTTCTGAGCCAATCACTGTGTGAATAACCCACCCCTGAACCTCCCCCTTAGTACCCCTTAACCTCCACTCCAGGGTCGCCAATCAGAATTGTTGTTCCATGTTGGTCCCTTTGCTTCACCAATCTGCAACTGGATTGCAGGTTAGTGGAATCTGCGTACCAGCCAATGAGAGACAAGGTAGTACAAGGGGAAAACGGAGTGCAAGAAATGCGGCATTGTGTCGGTATTACCGCTTGAGATTTGAAATGGATGGCACAGTAAACGGAAAAGCAGTAAATGGGATCCTGGTAAGCAGAGAGTCGGTAAATTGATAAACGAAATGTTGGTCAAGACATTACATCTCAATTCGAACCAGACGGTGTCGGGAACAGGGATTGTGATGAGATTTCCCGTTTTGGTGAAATCTCATTTCAGTCCTACGTTGGATCCTAATTGAAGCAAGCAAATTTGTCAGATACAGTATTTACCCTGGACGTTTGTAAGAGGGCACGGTCTAGCCAGGGTAAGTCTCTACAGGATTAAACACTACAAATCATTGTCTCTTGGGGGAATTTAACTCCACACTGTCCTTTATTCAAATACAGTGTCCCATTGCCATATACAGTGGGGTCGATCCCATGCCCTGCTCAAGCCGCACGCAAGCCACACACGTACACGTGTGCACAACCTGTGTGAGTGTCCATTGTGGGGACATTGTGCCACGCGGATCCTAGGCACGGGGGGGGCGGGGTTTGGGATTGTGGCCGCTGTCTCTTAATTCCCAGATATACACAGTCCCCCCAGATCTCCACCATCGAACAGCTTCTCAACTCGAGCTCTGTGGGCCAGGCACTCTAGCAAGCCTGGCACACTTGTCTCAGCTGCCGGCTCATCCGCCTACACCCTGCAGCTGCTGTAGCAAACCCTTCGGCTCAGGCACCTCCCTCTGAGCAGGGTTGCAAGGAGGCAAAGAAAGCCCAGCCGCTAGCTTCTGTCTCCTCGCTAGTTCCAAGGAGTCTTCTGTCAAGGCTGCTGGCTCACCCGCCGACACCCTACAGCTCCAAGAGGTTCCCCCTTGGCTGTTTAGCGGAAGAGCTCTCTCTTAGCTCCTGCCTCTCCTAGGTCTCTCTCGACTGAGCCTAGCTCAGGCTTGTGGCTCAGGCTTGTGTCACCTTCGCAATGGAAGGTGAGATGAGGCTTGGACGGGGCTGGCTGATCAGCCTCTCTCAAAGGGGCTCTAAAAGATGACACTTTTGTCACGCTCCACATTGGAGGAAGCGAAAGCCTGGTGTGGCTCTTCATGCTGCGTCCTATCGAGGGAAGCAGCTGACCAACTGCCTTCCTCGGTGATAAGGAGCAGCTATGAAGCCGGAACACGTGACGTGACTCAGGGTTATGAGACTTGGTACCAAACTGCGCAAACTTGCCTAGAGTTTTACTGAGAGACCCCAGAGACGTCTGTTATAAAATGAATCGATTTTCAGGGATTCGAATCTTGTGGCGCCTCTGTCATGCGGAGGGGTGGAGGGAGAGCACCTCACGCGTTAGCGCTCTAGAGATCTCCCTGCACCCAGAGTTAGCCCAGTCTCCACCCCATGGGAATGGGAAGCCCTCGCTCCACCCCACACCCCACTGGGACAGCCTGCAGAGTTAGGAGCAAGCGAGAAGGCAGGGCTTCTCTCCTCTCATGTCAGTCTGGGGAAGGGCAGAACTGAAATGGGTAGCTGATTTGCTACCGTGGGTAATACTTGTATTTGGGGGTCCTGTACTGATAAGGTACCTGAACACCCCAGAAATACTGGGCATTTCTTGAATATACTTAAACCCGTGCAACCCTGCCCCCCCCCCCCCCCCAAACATGGAAAATCTAGGACCAAAAGTTGAAAAAAATCCAGATGGAAAATAGTATTCTGGTACCCGCTTGGGTATTTTCCAGGTACCTGAAATTACCGGCTTGAATCAAGGGCTGCAGTTTTGCTCGGTGGTATGCCCGCGGTTTGTGGGCACCCGTGTCAGCTCTAGTCAGGGTATAGACGGGGCACCATGGCCATCTCAAAATGGCACTTCATAACGTTTGCTGCCTGTGGGGTTCCAGGACTTGAACCCGTGGTTTAACCTGCCGAGCCACCCTAGCCCTTGGAGGCTTGCCTTGCTGTTCCCCTCCAGGCCCTTGCTGGTAGCGAAGAGCCTGTTCCCACCGGCCTGGAGTGGATCCTACCCCTTTATTAGGCAACAGGCAGGTCCTGTAGGAAGTAGAATGATGTGTGATTGGACCCTCCTGTCGGACTGCATCCCTCCCAGGCTCCTTATCCAGCAGCCGATGTGCCTGACTCAATCCAGCCTTGTTTCCCAGCCTGTGTTCTAGCCCTCCCCCCATGCTATGGCTTTGCTTGGTACCTCATGGTATTTAACCGGGGCCCACCTCTGGAGGACCATGGGTGTTTTCAGATGAACATGGGGCTGCCCACCCCTGCCTCTACCCGGGGTGAGCAATACAATACTTTACATTGTCTTTGTTTCTCTCTTGGGTCACAGGATTAGAGTTAGGTCTCAAAAGGGGGCCGTCCATTCTGTGTTCCTGCTCGGATTCCACCATTGCTGGGAGGCTGTAAGAACTCAGGCCTTGAACTAGCAGCTCTGGTGATTCGGAATCAGTGCGTGGCTCCGTGGCTCAGCCCCGTGGACTCTCTTCTGTTCCAGCTCTTGCCACGCCCCCCGTTTCCCGATTGGCTGCTTGCCAGTATATAAGCCTGGCTGGCAGCAGCAGGAAGCTGAGCAGCGAAATGTCTGACACCCTGTTCCTTGTTCTCTGCCCTTGCCTGGAAGCTGTTCCGAGAGCATTTGCCCTGTCTTGGATACAGTTGAAATGGCTACCCATAAAAATACCTGCCAAAATGGTGGTACCTGAGTCGTTACAGGAGGATCAGGCACTAAATGGAGCCACACGCTACTTCAGAATCCCCATTTAGTGCCCAATGAGTTGTCCAAATTACTCTTACAATGTTATCCATTTTCCATTACCGAATTACTGTTATTCTGTTTTGCATCTTTTTACTGATTACCAATTTACCATTTCTCTGTCCATTTCCATTAATCTATTAATTGTTCCATGTCAGAACGACACTAAAACGGTAACATGGCTTTGAGAGTTGGCCCTAAGTGGCTACAGGACTGAGGCGGGGAGTGACTGTCCCTTTAAGAGAGTGAGTTGCCTCAACATGCCACACCCCTCCTGGGGATATAAAGCGCAGAGAGCTCTGTTGGTGGGTCAGTTTGTATCTAGCTGGGATGGGATAGGGGACTATGCAGCTGGTCAAGGTACTGCTTGGAAAGAGCCTGCCTAAAGACTGATTTGCTAGAATTTTAATGAGAGGCTCTTGGAACTTTATGTTGGGATTTTAGTGTTTGGACTTTTTGCACTGTAAATAAAGCTGCACTTGGGGGTGGCTGGAGTGGCCTGGCTCATTGGGACAAACTCTACAGCCCCAGGGCGCCCTGCCACAGTCAGAATGAGTCAGTAAAGCAGAAAGTTGCTAACTCAGACCACTTTTAGATGAGCCGCTGGACTTACCAGCTTGAAAAACACGGTTCCCGAAAAGCCGCGCAGGGTGCGTTTAGATGCAACAGAAGTAGCCTATTTGGAAATCCTCAAGGCACACCGTGTGGCTTTTCAGGAGGCACGTTCTTCAGGCCAGTAAGTCCAGCTGCTCATCTAAAAGCGGCCTCAGTAATGATAATACCTGGTGGTTTGGGTAGTCAGTGCCCATCTTGGTATATGCGTATCGATGAGGTACTGGGCGTATCGGTGAGGCATTGGATGTACCTAAAATATTGGGTATTATGCACAAGTACAAAATTTGCTACTCACTTCAGCTCTAGTCTTGAACTGATTCCCTTGCTCCTCGGGACTCCTGTGTTCCTACCTGGACTAATGACTCTGCTCTGTGTGTCCATCTCTTGGTTCTAGACTGCTCTGAACCCCGGCATGGCTCCTGCAAAGACCAGTGGACCCCAGGGTCCTGAAAGGGACTCCTTAATCAATGCTGAAAAGCTACACGTCACAGGGGCACCCCAAGGCTCACTCTGGCTTATGGAGAATTAACTCACCTCTGCAACATAACTTGAGGTGCCTACTGCCCCTCAATATAACCACACAGAACCCCTCTTTCCTAGGCTCCACATCATTTTTATAAGTCTCCTTCAAAGTCCATGTACCATCAACAACCCCACCACCTGGGCTCTCCTCAGTTTGGTCCTGGGTTCGGCCTAGTCAGCCTTGCAGGCCTCCCAGTCCAGTAGATCCTATGTCCGGCTGCCTTCAGCTTTCTCTGGACTCCTTGGGCAGGTCTGCTTCCTTCAGCTGCCTCCTTCCTTCTACCAGAGTCCAGGCAGCTTCTCCTTCACTGCAGGTTTCTCTCCTCTTTTATACAGGCAAGACTGGGCGTGGCTTCCGGCCCAGTCCAAGTCTTAAAAAGGCCGTAGCCCTATTGTGGCTCTTCCCTGTCACACCCCCCGTCACTGACCCCCCGTGCCTTATGTGTGCATCATGAACATAGTGACCTTCTGCTGTCTCTTGCAGTGCCTTGACCACAGGATCTCCTTGCAATCTATGCACCTATTGAGCTGTCTGGCCTGTGTGGGGATTTTCTGAGCTTGATTTAGGAGCCAGGCTATTTCTCAATATCTCCCAGCGTTACCTGTCCCTGGAGCGACTAAAAGGCATCGGTGCAACGTTGCATCATTCGTTCGTTCGGTGCCGCCTGCGTACGTGCGTTGAGAAGAAACAGCTCTGGAAAAACCCTCTCACATTCCTCTGCGGACTCTCGGCCAGTTGCTATCAAAGCATTGCCCGCAAGGCCTTCCACCTTTGAATCTTAATCCAATGGCTTTTCAGGGATTCTCCAGGCTGGGGCTGCGGAAGCTCTTGGGAGCAAAACTTTGGGTTGTGGTGTCTGTAGGTGGAAGCGTCTTCTCTGGCGGAGGAGGAAAGGGACGGCTTAACGCAGTCTGCTCGCGCTATCACCTGGGATTTGCGGTGTCCATTATCAGGGGTTGGGCCAGACATTTCCACAGCTGCGTTCCCACTGGATGGTTGCTTGGCTTATCTCCCCCTGCTAATGGAATTGCACCAGGCCAGTCATCTAAGGGGAAAATTTCACATGGGGGCACTTAGAAGCATGTGGTTTTGCATTGGGCCTGGTGTCTCTGTCTGGATTTGTCAGGTCCCAGATCCTCAGGGGCGTGGCTCAGACTCCTTAGCTGCTTTGCCCTCAGAAGCCCTGCTCTGCCCTTTCGGGTATGCTCCCAGAAGTCAGAATCTCAAAACTGTAGATATTTTTCCTCCCCACAGATTGGCTGGCTCTGAGCTGCCTGCCTATTGGATATTATTTTACATATTATTTACTTGGATTTCTTAGCTGCCCCCTCCTGCCACACCAGGTCGGGGCGGGTTACAACATGATAAAATACAATAAAAACACACATAATACAAATACAATATAAAAATATCATTTAAAACCACAAAATATAGGCAAAGCCACAAAAAAACCCTCCCCCACCCCGACCTCTCACCCGTCCCTCTTGCCAACGTTTGGCGGAACAGCCAGGTCTTACACTGTCTTCAGAAAGAGGGGAGGTACGGAGTCAGATGGACCGCCGTCAGGAGGGAGTTCCACAGCCATGGTGCGGCCGCCGAGAATGCCCCCCTTATCGTCGAGACTGGCCACCACATTCTGCACCTGCTGCAGCCTCCAGACCGTTATCAAATGTAGCCCTACGTAGAGCGCGTTGCAATAGTCCAGTCTTGAGGTGATGAAGGCATGGATGATGGTAGCCAGGTCAGTGTCTGAGACATACAGTCGAAGCCTTTGCATGAGATGTAACTGGTGAAATGCTCCTCTCGCCACAGCCTCCATCTGGACATCCAGACTGAGCCGTGAGTCAAGGAACACCCCCAGACAAGGACCTGAAGAGCCAACAGAAGGCAGACCCCATCAATGACAGGTGCCACCACTCCTTCGGCCCTACCCACCAGCATCACTGCTGTCTTGTCAGGATTTAGCTTCAGATGATTCGGCCTCATCCAGTCCCCTACAACTGCCAGACACCGGGTGAGCACCGATACTGTTGGGTCTGGGTCAATTGAAAATGACAGGTAAAGTTGGGTGTCATCAGCATACGGATGGCACCGCACACCAAACCTTCAAATGACCTCGCCCAATGGCTGCATATACACGCTGGACAGGAGACGGGACAAAACAGAACCTTGTGGAACTCCACAGGTGAGGTCCCAGGGAGAAGATGGAACAATCACCCGGCACTACATGCTGAGTTCTCCCGGCCAGGAAAGAGTGGAACCATTCAAGAATAGTTCCGCCCACCCCGGCTCAGTCCCACAAGCGAGTCACCAACACCTCATGATCAATGGTATCAAACACAGCCGAAAGATCTAACAGGAACAACAGGGTCGAACGACCCTGGTCAAACTCACGGCGAAGGTCATAGACCAAGGCCACAAGTGCAGTCTCAGTGCCAAAGCCTGGATGAAAGCCGAACTGCGAGGGATCCAGAAAACTGGCACGGTTCAGATGCCCCTGAAGCTTCTGCGCCACGAGCCATTCCACAACCTTCCCTATAAAGGGAAGGTTAGAGACAGGCCGATAGCTGGCCAAGGAGTCAACATCCAACTATGTTTTTTTAAGCAGAGGCCAAATCGTCGCCTCCTTGAGGTGATCCGGCACCCTGCCCTCTCTCTAAGGGAAGCATTGACTGCCCCAGCCACCAACAGCCCCAGCATCTCCCAGCTGGCCTTAACCAGCCAGCATGGTTCACAAAAGGTGTCCCTGACCGCCCCAAGACATCCGCTGCATCAGCGGGCGATATCCACTGGAACTGATCCCACAAAATAGGACAAGGTGGGGCCTCCGTTACCTCTGGTTCTCCCATTGCCACAAATGCAACGTCAAAATCAAGGTGAATTTGGGTGATTTTATCCCCCCAAAAGTCGACAAAAGTGTCACAGAAAGCACTGGAGAATTCCAGTTCCAGCCAGAGGGAGACTAGGCTACCAGCCCCCTCACCACCTGGAAAAGCTCAGCTGGACGCGACGCTGCGGACTCTATGACTGCAGCAAAGAACCTCTTCTTTGCTGCCCACACAGCCACCACCACATACATGCATAAACTGACTCTATGTCGCAATCGGTCGGTTTCAGCATGAGAATGACGCCACCGTCGTTCTAACCACTGCCCTTCTCGTTTCATCCGCTGCAGATCTTCCGTAGACTAGGGAGACCTGCAGCGTCAGCGATCAGGGAGCGGACGCCTAGGAGCCGTTCGGTCGATGACTTCAGTTAGCGAGGTGTTCCAAAAAGCCAGGAGATCATCGAGCGAGAACGGTCATTGAGATCATAGACTACAGAGCTTGCTACAGCCTCTAAAGTCGTCGCAAGCTTCAGGTGATGGGGCAGCTAGGGCCAACAAAACAAGAGATGTGTTGCCATGGAGGGCAGAACTAGAAACAATGGGCTCAAATGACAGAAAGGTAGATTTTGGTTAGATATTTTGGGGAAATTCCTAATGATAAGAGCTGTTTTGGCAACGGAACAAGCTGCCTAGGGTGGTCCTGGGTTCTCCATTGCGGGAGGTTTTCAAAAAGAGGCTGGACAGCCATCTGTCGGGGATAGTAGGTGCTGTCGTCAACCTGCCTCCAAGCAGGCGGTTGGAGTAGATGACTCTCAAAGTCCCTGAGACAATGGGTTAACCAGACCCCGCTGGGCCATTCCCAGCCCCTGGCTTCCGTTGCCCACAGAATGCCACTGAAGCATCCCCCACCACTGCCACCTCCTCCGCTAGCCACCCCGACGCTGAGCAATCGCAGATCACTCTTTACTGCCGCGCACCCCGTGCGTGACATTTAGACACTGCCAGGCCTTGGAGATGTTGCCTTCTGGCTCAATTATCTGTGTGGATTCACTGTATGAGTCACGCTGCAATTTGATGTATTCTGTCCAGATAAAAGATACTTTTATCCCCTATGATAAAAGGGGGCTATGTAATGATGTCAAAATAAAAGAATGTTTTCTCATCCGAATAAAAGTTGAAGTTTCCAGAAAACCTCCAGAGAAAGCTGGAGTTTTTGAGTTTTTACCATTTATAGTGAGATTTAGAAAATCAAGCATATGAAGGGGTGTGTGTGTGTTTTTCATTGCGATTTCCCCTGCTCCTCCAGACGCAATCCCAGCACAGTGTGGTAGCTTGGACTCTACTGGACATGGCATGGGCTCCTTCTAAGAGAGTGTTACATAGTCGTGGACCAAACCCAATTCTGGGCCTCCTATTGAGTGCTATGGTGGATCTTTCAGGCCTAACACAATGCATGTATATAAGAACATAAGAAGTGTCATACTGGATCAGACCAATGGTTCATCCAGCCCCAGTATCCTGTGTCTGATAGTGGACACAACAGGTCATCACGGAATGATCCATTCCCTTTTAGTTACTCAGTCGGAGGTAACATCCCCCGGCCAACTTGAAACTGTGGGTGGCAAAGCTAAGGGAACCTCTGGTTGTGCTTTGAGGTGGACCGGCCTTCTCCTTCAGAGTCACCCACAGGCCTAATGAGTGGGCAGGAGAAAGGGGATAAAGACGTATTGCTAATCTCAGGAGGGCCGCTGAAATACAAGAATTCGCTTTCTGAATTTACATTCAAATATAAGTAAAATGATAATTGCGAGTGATAACTGCAGGTAACATATAATAATGGCCATATCAGAAAATCACAACAGCGATAACTTTAAGTAGCATACGTGTAAATAAAATACCAGGACAATCTCCAGAAACTGATTTCAAAACTTATGATGGGGAAACGGGAGCCCCACTCCAGTTATCAGGAATGTACCAGCACACCCCCCCACAAATTTCTCTCAATGGGCCAGAATGCATGAATGTTCAAACTGGGAGGTGCAGATAAAGAGGGGTCTGAAGAGAGGCACGCTCAACCACCAAGTCACACCATGCCCCGACCTTCCCCTTAACTCTGCCCCCTCTCCCACATGCTGGTGCATTGACTATAGGGTGGCATTGCTAAGGGAATCAGAGGGTCTTCTGAAAATTGTAGTGAACAGGTGCCTCCCTCCTTCCCACCCCCACTAAATGCCCTTTCTATGCACTGATAATTGGCCTGGGTATAGACAAACACATTAAGATATCCAGCATCCCTATTGGCTTACCCAGACCTGCATCATCCAACGGCCAGGAGTAGAATTATTGACGGAGAGCCATACTTCCTCATGCGTGTCAGCACTTCTCTGGGTCTCTGGATCGTCTGATTTTACTGCCTGTCTCAAAATCTTAAAACCTCCTGCTCTTGCAGCATTGAGATTATGTGCAAACCTCCACTTTTGTTTTGAGCTGGGGTTTGTTTTTTTGTTTTTAAGAAAAAGAAAAGTAAGCAAGATTCCTAAGTCATAAGCCTGAAGCCTCTTGTCAAATATAAAAGACCCTGCAAATAGCAAATTCTTTTTTACTCCATCTACCCCAGCATGGCTGCATCGTGGTACTGCTGTTTACCCTAAAGAAACACTACACATTATGCATTAGAACTAGGATATTTTAATGCTTCAGGTCCCAGATGAGATTAAACTGATTTTTTTTTAAAAGACACATTTTTCTCCCTCTTATGGCACCATGCTAGGGCAGAGTTAAGGTTGTTTGCATTTCCATATATTTGGATTTCTCTAAGCCTCTGATTTTCCTTGGTCAGTGATATTGGGTTTGGTTTAATTAGAACATGCCTGGAGTGTTTTTCACCATTAAGCCAATGAAATGCATTTTCAGCCTTATTACTACCCAGTTCTTTTTTTATCTTGGAATTTCTTTGCTTTTAAAAAAATGTATTTGAAAGTTCATACATGGACAGTAAAAGCATCTATGGGGGCCTGGGGGGAGGGGGGCTTTGCAAGTGGCCTTAGCACCGCTGGGGAGTTTTCGGAGTGGGTGGGGGAGGGAGCAAGGTCAACAACTCTGCCCTCACCCACTTTGAACATTGCCGAGAAGGAAGTTTTGCAGCTAGAGTGCCAGCCTGGCTGACTTTTCAATCTTCCTCCCCGGTGTGACCGCTGCACCCTGGCCTAGGGCTGAATCAAGAATCAGTCTGATTTCCCCGAGAATCTCGTGAGAGTCGAGAACCATCAGTGAGATCTTGGGAAGATCTCGCAAACGGTGCAAGAATCTCACTTAAAAAGAAAAACACAACAGCATGTGCGCAAAATGGTCACTAGGGCCATTTATTGTTTTTCTTGCTGTCCCGCCCCCCCACCCCCCCATCCTCCCACCTGTCATGGAGCTGGTGGCTACAGAAAAGAAGAGAGAAAAGAGAGAACAGACAGCAGACAGACAGAGAGAGAGACAGATGCGGAACACGGGACTCAGTGCCGGACATGGTGTACACACATGGTTCCGGTAAAGAAATCAAGAAAAAAGATCTCGATCGAGAAATGGTAGAGAAACGGGGATTTTCTCAATTCTTGCAGGAACTGAGCCGAGAAGCTCAATTCTCGACAAGAGTCGAGGAAACATTGAGAATGAGTTTCAGCCCTAGTCTGGAAGGCCTCACTGGGAGGAGGCAAGAGCATCACCACAACCTTTTGGGGGGGGGTGTGGGCGGGATGGTGCAAAGCTGTTGAGAAGCCTTTGGAGGGCCTCCACTTTAATTAACAATAACAATATTTCTATAGTGTCCCGCTGTCTTTAAATGGCACTCAGAGCACTTTACAATCATAAAAATATAAAAACAGTATAAAACCAATTTAAAACAATTTGAAAGGGGAAGGTAAATAGGGAGCACAGACTACATTACAGGGAACCGACAGTGGATCGTAAAAGCACGTAGAGAATAAATGTGTTTTCAGGTGCTTTTTAAAAGTTAAGGTGGGAGGAACTTAGTCAGACACGGGGGCGGGAGGGAGTTCCACACTCAGAGAGCTCCACACGTAAGAAGACTTGGTCCCCTTGCCCTTTGGAGAGTGGTTCTGCCCTTGGTAGCTGAGGGTTTGGGTTTGGGTCTGCCCTTGGTATTGGTTCGGAGGCTGCAGCTGGTGCAGAACGCAGCGGCCCGTCTCCTGAAGGGGACGGGCCGATGCAAGCACATTACACCGGTGCTTCGCTGTCTGCACTGGCTGCCGGTAGGTTTCCGGGCCCAATTCAAGGTGTTGGTGTTGACCTTTAAAGCCCTCAATGGCTTGGGCCCCGCCTACCTGCAGGATCGCCTCACCCTCCGAATTCTGGATCGGCCCCTGCGGTTGGCTGAGGGCGCCCTCCTTGAGGTCCCCTGGGTTTCCCGGGTGTCCACCATGAGGAGGGCGTTTTCTGTGGCTGTGCCGCAGCTGGGGAACTCCCTCCCGTTGGAGGTCCGCTTGACCACCGAACTTCCCTCTTTACGTACACAGTGTAAGACCTGGCTGGTCCGCTGGGTCTTTGGAGAGGGAGATGGGGTGGGTGGGTTGGGTTAGGGAGGGTTTGGGTATGGGTTTTAATCTGGGGTTTTTATGTTGTTTTAATTGTATTTTAGTTATGTATTTTAAAATGTTTTTAGCCGCCCCGAGATGCTTATAGCAGGAGGGGGAGGCATATACATTTTAATAATAAATATATAATAACAAATAAATAAATAAATAAATAAATAAATAATAACTGGGACATGAGCCTGGGCACATCACAGATGCCTTGCTATGCCCCTGGCCTCAAGTGTGGGTTTCAAAGAACCTGAGAGTTTAAAAGACAAGCCCAGCTCCTTAGAACGCATTCCAAATCATGAATTTGATGTAACTGGGCATTACTGGTTCCTCGTTGACATGAACAAAGCACTAAACCAAAGTTGTTCGGGAGTAGAAATCTGTAGTCCTGGAAAATTAGGAGTATGTATTCCCCCTTTGGGCTGGATTTCAACGAAGCTGTTCGTTCATGTGAACACATCAGTGGGAGGGGAGCATGTCACAGTTCAGTGATAGTCTCAGCTGGGCAGAGGGGACATTATACTGCAGCCTTTCTTCGGTTCCTATTCCTCCACTGAATGGGACTGAAGGGAAGCAGCTACTTCGATTAATGAAATCACAAGTGTTGTTTCAGTCGACGCTGTTCGTTGGAACTCTACCAAAGTGGAGAAGTTACTTTGATTTAATTGAACCAAAGGGGACAAGCGAACATGGAGGTGTTGTGGCGGCTCCCCGACCCGGCCCAGGGCAGAAAACCATGACCAACGCTCTCTGGGTCGGCAAGCAGCATGGGACAAACATGCCTGCCACCGGGAGATCCGTCCTTCCTCCCACCCCTACCCCCTAGGTAGTGGGGGGGGGGGGGGGGGGGAGACCGGAACAAATGTGCGGGTGGGCCAGCCCCATCCCTGTCCTACCCTTGTCTCACTCCCAGTGCTCCGCCCCTTTCCATGACATGCCACCATGTCGACCAGCCATGGTACATGGCCCTGGCGGCCCCCACCCGCGGTGAGGATGGTGGGGCCAAACAGATGTGTTGGCCCACGTTGACCCACATGGGTGGCCCTTGGCCTGGGATGGGCACCTGGGATCAGGCCCAGGGCACATCCTGGGCCAGCTGCCTACATGCCTCATGGCAGCTGTTGGCCAACAACTGGTGGCAGTGAACACGTACAGGTGAATACCTAGACCAGGCAGGCCATCACAGGCCACTGTCATGTCTGTTTTTACCCAAAGTAGTTACTTCAGTTTACACTGTTCATCTGAATGCTACTAAAGTGCAGTAGTTACTTCCATTTAACCGAATCAAAGTGGTTACTTTAATTTACAGTTTGTCTGAATGCTACCAAAGTGGAGTAGTTACTTCGATTTCATTAAATCATGGTAGTTACTCCGGGTTACACTGTTTGTCTGAATGCGACCAAAGTGGTGAAGTTATTTTGGTTTACCTCTTTTTTGTCAGAACGTGGCTGTAGAGAGCAGCAAACCCTCTACACCCAAGTGAGGGAGGTTGACGAGGTGAGGAACTGAACAAAGACTTCAAGAAATAAAGGCCAGAGATTTAGACCTGCCTCACTGTGGAAAAGAACCAGAATGTTGGCAATTGCGATGCTGCACTTGCCGAGTTGGAATCATAAACCGCAAGGAAAGAGGAACGAATTAAACAGAACAAGAGCTGAGGGACTTTAAACGCTGTCTTAGATGTTATGGTAGATTCCTCGTAAATCTAAACAACTAGGAGGTGCGGTAAAGAAGCCCAATGGTAGGAGTTGAAGCTAGGCCGGTGGAAACACAACGTCTCCTGTACACTCCAGGACGGTGTCAGCGATAGGACTTTGGACAGGTCTGGGAGGAAAAGGATGGATTCATTATGAGTGGGTTGGATAGAACAAATGTGCTAACTCATGAAACAATAAAGACATTAGAAGGGTCATATAGAGTTGGAACCATTATCCACCGCTATTTGGTGACCAGCCAGATCCATGGCATCCGATCTAGCAAGGACTGGTTACCGAGCGATACCCATTTATTGTTCTACGGATTAACTGGTTAATTGTTTTATCATGTTACTGCATAATACCTAAAAGCATATTGCCTTTTTGCCATCGCTGCTTACCCATAATTTTTTTCCTGTCTACTTCTACTCCAGACCTGGTTTCTGTTGAATAATAGCATCGTTCGGTAATGGCAATATGGCAATATGGATAAGTGTTACGGTATTATCTCCAGTTATTTGGTTTGTTAGTTAGCCATTGTGGCAACCAGTTAACGGATGGAGAACTGCCCAACTATCCAGAATTGCAGATATTAAGCATGGATAATAATTTTACTATTAATTTTAACTTTAATGCCATACTGGGTCATGCCAATGGTCCATCAAGTCCAGCATCCTGTCTCCAACAGTAGCCATCACTGGTAATAATAAATTATTGTTATTATTATTATTATTATTATTATTATTTCTGTAGCACTCCCCCACCAAATGGCTCAGCCCCGCCTCTCCCGAGCCATCTGCCATGGGCGAGCTGCTTCTCTCTCCTATTGGAGCCAAGAAAATAATATAAAATCAATTTAAAAGAGAAATCCATTTAAAACCATTTAAAAGGGCAAGGTTAAAAAAGGAGAAAACACATAAAGGGGGACCAGCCGTGGATCCTAACAGCACCTGGAGAACAAACAAGTCTTCAGGCGCTTTTTAAAGGGGAGGACTGAGAGGGAGGAACCATGATGAATATCTGGAGGGAGAGCGTTCCACACCGAGGGGCCCGCCACAGCAAAGGCCTGAGGGCCGCCCGCCGACTTAAGACGCGACGGTGGGAGCCCCATACAGTGGGTGGTTTCTGAGCGCCGATACTCATCCTGGCGAGGCGCCAGGAGCAGGTCTCGGATATAGCCAGAGCCTAGACCGTTCAAGGCCCTGAAAACCAGCAGCGCCATCTTAAATTCAATCCCTCACTCTTACAGGCAGCCAATGCAGAGAACGCGAGGTGGGCATCATATGACTGGCCAAACCAGTAAGCAACCGCGCTGCCGCATTCGGAACAAGCTGAAAGCCGAATATTAATTATAATTCATTATCATGACATTAATTATATTATAGTGTATTATATTAATTATATTATATTAATTATATATTGCATATATAATATTTATTCATTTATTTATTTAAAATTTATAACCCGCTCCTCCTGCCCACAGGGCAGCCTGGGGCGGCAAACAACAATCAATAAAACAATAAAAATGTTTTAAAATAATTTAAAAATACAATATTCAGGGAACCTCCACCCCTCGCCAAAAGCCTGACGGAACAGCCAGGTCTTACATACGCACCGAAACAGCAGGAGAGTGGGAGCCAGCCGAGCCTCCTCCAGGAGTGAATTCCACAGCACAGGGGCGGCCACCGAAAAAGATCTAACATCGGTGGCCACCC
>QEPC01011341.1:4751365-4766496 GCA_003113815.1 Sphenodon punctatus
ACCGAAATCGTGGCGGATGCGAGCGATCTTATCTACAAAGTACTCGATAAACCAGTCACAGCGGTCACTGGATTGCTCCAGGTCCAGGTGGAGGCAGGCAGGACTGACCAATATACAACTAATTAAGAACATAAGAACGTAAGAAATGCCATACTGAGTCAGATCAATGGTCCATCAAGCCCAGCATCCTGTCTCTGACAGTGGCCAATCTCGATCGCATGGGAGAAGAACCAGCAGTCACAATGGGCAATCCATTCCCCGTTGTTCACTCCCAGCTCCCGACAGTAAGACGTTCCCATCTCGTAATCTACTTGGCTAACAGCCATTAATGGATCTAGTCTCCAAGAACTTATCCAGTCCCTTTTTAACCCAGCCATACTACTGCCCCTGACAACGAATATATAACTAATATAAACCCTGACATATACTAAGTTGTAAGTTGTAACTCTTTGGGAAAGGGGGGAATCAAAAATCCCAATACGTAAATAAATAAAATGTAGTCAAAGAGGAGCACTGGGGTCACTCCCAAATGGATGATGGGTTCATCTCAGGAACGAAGGTGTTTATGATCCTAAAGGCCTTGCTGATTTGCAGCCTGTCATCATGTGCTTCCCTGGCCAACAGCAGACTTGCCTGGCCAGGAAGATTCATCCCCGGCAAACAGTGCTTCACTCACAGAGGTATTTTATACGCTGCGCATTTGTTTAAGGAAGTTTTAAAAGCAAATTTGGCCCCTGACTTTGATTCCTCATTCCTATAAATTCAAACACCTTGAGCAGAGCACGTCTGCGCAGTCTTACATGTGACATTTCGTTAAAACCACTTACAAATAACTTGCATTACGAGTTTATTCCTCTCCTTGCAGAATGTTGTCTCAGCCCCGCGTCTCCCGAGCCATCTGCCGTGGGCGAGCTGGTTATCTCTCCTATTGGAGCCCCTCTTCTAAATATTATGACCAAACAGAATTCCAAGAACAACATCCACCCTGTTGCTCGGAGAATGCGTAAAAGCTGATAAACTGTTTATACATTATCAGCTAAATAAGTCGGGTTTATCTGGAAGGGCCTGTACAAAATCCCTGATGTTGGTGGTGAGGAATTCCGCTTGGAGGAAGGGTTTGGCAGGGCGAGCCTCGGCGGCAGAGGCTAATGCAGGCTCTTCCCAATGAGAAGCTTTCTGTGAAGCCAGACCCTCCTACAACAAGGGCTGGGACAAGCTGCCCGGAAACCAGCTGAGGGATGAGAGGGAGAAAACCTCTGTAGAATAGAAACAGCAGAACCAGGGAGCATGGGGTGTCTGCGTGGTAGCAAGCGATGAGAACGGGGACACCTGGGAATGGAGAGAGAGTGAACATGTTGCAGGACCATGGAGTTAGGAGAGTGAGTGGGGGCAAGGAAGATGCAATTTTAGCAGCAGTGTGGCAGGGAGACTGAAGCGAGCTAGATGAGGAGCAGAGAGGTGGAGGGTCAGAGGAGGCATCAGTCAATGCGAGAGGCAGGAGTGTAGCTAGGTTGGAAGCATTGGGCCGCCGACCCCCGTGCAGCTGCAGAGACTGCCCCAATTATAGCCGCGCCCCTGGCAAAACACTTCATTAAAAATGTTGCTAAGTGCATTGAAGCCCCAATGTGTCCCAGCTGCAGAGACTGTGTTAGTCATGTGCCCCTCTCCAGTGGCTGGATAGACAGTGGGCCCAGTCCCATGGTCTGCGAATCCCTTGCGTGCACGCGCCCTGCGTGGAAACAGGCCATGGATCTACCCCACCGGCTTCTAAAAATGACCAACCTGGAAACAAGATAGAAAGCTACTGTCTAGCTCACATGCAGAGCTACAACCGGGCACCTGCAAAATGGGCAATGCAGCAAATCCGCCATCACGGAATGCCGACTTTCTGGGACTTTCCAGAATGCCGATCCCAAGCCCCTCTTGGCTCCCTGGATTGACTCACCCTCCCGGCTGCTCCTCCCGGATGCCAAACCACATGCAGTTTCTGGCCGGAAAATCAGGTGCACATGGGTTGTGCTTGGGTTGTGCACACAATGCCTCCAGTCAGGCAGGCGCTCCGGGAGAGGCCTCCTCGCTCCCCACCCGCACCCCTGCTGAGAAGAGCCAAGAAGGAAGAACCCAGCTCAGCTGGGCAGCACCCAGAAGAAGCAGCAGCCAGGAGGAGTAGATGGGCAGGTGACTCAGCCCAGGGAGCATGGGCAGGAGCCAAGCGAGGCTTGGGATCAACATCCTAGAAAGTCCCGGAAAGTCCTGGAAAATCCAGGAAAGTGTAATTCTGGGCTGGATTTTGGGGGAGGGGGAAATCCAGGCACCCAGTGAGTGGCCAGGTAACCCATCAGGGCCCCCAAAAATGCAAGTATTACCTGCAAGTACCAATTGCAGTACTCACCGCCACTCTAGTCCTGGGCTGTCTCAGCCAATTGGATTACGACGGGCTACCCGACTCACCGGGCCCCGGGCTAACTCACCTCACCAGCCAGGCTGCTGCTCCTCTGGTGGGGATTCCTGGCTACTCCTAGGCCTGCGTACCACTCAGCTGAGCGGTGCACGGACCGGGGAAAAGCAGGAAGCAGCCAGGAGTCAGAGGAGTAGCAGCCTGTCCAGTGAGGTAAGTCAGCGTGGGGAGCTGCAGGTGCCGGGATTGGCATCTTGGGGTGTCCTGGGACGCCCCACTAATACCAGCATTTTCAGGCACCAGGTACCCAATGAGGTATGGAAAATCTAGCGGTGAGTCCGACTGGCACTGGTGGTGTCAGTAACAAAACCTCCGCTGCCTGAGTTTAACTCGCACGAGCTGCTGATGGCGCTGATAGCAGAGAGAATGCAGTTCTGGCCAGAACCACGAGCTCTTCAGCGCCAGAAGCTGTAAACACCATGTAAAGGGAGATGGTGTCAACCGCAGATGCAGGCAGGGGAAACGGACCCTTCTTGGGAAGGGGCCATGGTGCATTCATACTTCCCTGCACAGAAATATTCTGGGGGGAAATAGTCATTGTGGAGAATGCGGCCCCAACATGTTTTGCTTGTGTTTTATTTCCAGCTGATTGCAGAGCACTCAGCATTTGTCCAGGTATTGGAGAGGTGGGGCTAGGGCTCAGGGAATCCTTTTAATGGGGATCGTATGCAGCTTAGTTTCACAGCTTTGTGTATTTTGTGTTTTAGAGAGTCTGGTTTATACATGGTGGGGCGGATCCCCTGCCCTGCGTGCACATTTGGATCCTGCGCGGGAGTCGCGGGCACCCCGTTATCCAGGGATTGTGCCACGTGGCTCCCGCATGTGTCCGCGAGGGACCCGCACACGCGGTTACGGGATTGCAGCCAATAATAATAACCTTATTTCTATAGTGCTCCCCCTGCCAAATGGCGCTTGGAACACTTCACAACATAAAATAAATATAAAACAATATTAAAATAAATTTAAAATAGAAATCCATTAAAAAAAAACAAAAGGGATAAGCCCCACCCCCTGAGCCAATAATCTCCGCCTCTCAGTGAATGAACCCCACCCCAGTGTACTTACATGCACCTCCACCCCCTCTAAACATTCCCACGGCATAAAAAGGGACGGATGCTCTCCTGCTTCTCATTCGACTTAGTTTCTTGTCATTCCATCCTCTCTCCAGTGGCCTCTGGATAAGAGAGCTCACACAGTCTATGTGCTGGAGCATGCTCAGACGAGGATAAGAGAGCTCACAGAGTCTACATGCTGGAGCATGCTCAGACGAGGATAAGAGAGCTCACAGAATCTACATGCTGGAGCATGCGCAGACGAGGATAAGAGAGCTCACAGAGTCTACATGCTGGAGCATGCTCAGACGAGGATAAGAGAGCTCACAGAGTCTACATGCTGGAGCATGCTCAGACGAGGATAAGAGAGCTCACAGAGTCTACATGCTGGAGCATGCTCAGACGAGGATAAGAGAGCTCACAGAGTCTACATGCTGGAGCATGCTCAGACGAGGATAAGAGAGCTCACAGAGTCTACGTGCTGGAGCATGCTCAGACGAGGATAAGAGAGCTCACAGAGTCTACGTGCTGGAGCATGCTCAGACGAGGATAAGAGAGCTCACAGCGTCTAAGTGCTGGAGTATGCTTAATTAGGAACCTGAAGGTTGTTTGTGGCGAAGTCCCCAGACATGATCCGTGTGACTGTTCTGAACTGGGTATGCCTGGGCCTTATTTAAGGACTCTGTTCAGTTGGCCTGTGGTGTCCGTAGGAGCAAGACATGGTCCCTGGAGCTCCTGAGCCACCATAGGACAGAGGAGTTGGAGTAGAAGCTGTGCCTGGCTGAAGCGAAGCTACACGGACAGCCTAGCTTTGGACTCAGGTGTGAGCTGCCCTGTATACTCACCTACAAATATCAAGAAGGGCTTTTGCCATATGATACTTAGTTGGACTTAAGCACTACTGTTGGTGATAGGCCTGACTGGAGGAGAGGTTGGAGGCCAGGACCAGAGACCCTACTACTTGTGAGGGCTCTGGAGTTAACGCACTCACTCCAGGATTAGCACCCACCGATAGGAGGGGGTGTCTGGCGGTGGAGTCGTGTCTGGCAAGGAGGGTGCTGCTAATTCTACAAGTGACCCGCCAGCGGCCCCTAGGGGCTCCGGAGGACCTCCCTGCCACAAGGTCTATCCCTCCAAAGTGGGGACAAGGAGGTATGCAATTGTCCATGAGCAGGCTGCAATGTTCTGCATCTCTTCATCGTCCAAGGCAGGACAGGGGCTGGGTCAGGGACAAGGTGAGGGTTAGGTACAGTCTGAGTCAGGAACCGAGGTTCCACATTGCTGCTTAACTAAAGCATTGAGAGAAGCTGCTAGACAGGTTGCCTTGGGACAGCCAGGAGTATTCATCTGGAAAACCCAAAGCCACTTAACATTTCTTCTAGCATGACCATGTGCCCAGGTGTCCCTACCCACTGCGCTGGGCTCTGGGTTTGCTTTCTCGAGATTACTTAGCCTGTGGTTCCAGGGTTAATCACATTACTCGTGACATTCTCTCCGCCCAATTGCCTCTCCTTTGTGGCCCGTGCCACCTTCTCAGCTGCCGCGGGAGGGGGCAGCTTGCATTTCACGTAGCTGCTGGCTCTTGTCAACATTAGGCAGAACCAGGAGTTTAGCAACGGGTGACACTTGGCATTTTAATTCATCCGAAAGTCCAGAGTGGCAGGGTCTCCGATGAAATTCCCAGAAGCGTTTTCTGAGCTATGATAAAGGAATGTGCTTTGAAGTTTCCTCCTCTCCAGAACTTGAAAAGCTGTTCTTCTCTCTCCTCTTTATTGGATCGGCATGAGTGTCCACCAGATGAGGGGGTCTGCGTTAACATGCGGCTTCTCCGGAATATTAAGAGCCTGATTTCTGCCCAGCAATCTTAGAGAAACTGGAGACACAGTTGGGAAACAGCTTATCTACCATGACAGCACTCTTGGTATTTTTAAAACTGGGGCTCTGTAAGTGCTCGAAAGGCTGGGAAGTCAGTCTAGTAGTTTAGTTCCATTCTGATGAGACATCTCCACTGTCAGTTTCTCTGGAATAATAAACTGCCCCGGGAGGATGTGGAATCTCCCTCCTTGGATGTTTTCAAAACCCGGCTGAATGAGCCTCTGTCTGTGATGCTGCAAGCTGAGGATATCCTGCCTTGGAACAGGGGTTTGGTCTAGGTGACCTCTGAGGACATCATCCCTACAGTGTTTCTATGGCTCTTTCACACACTCTGCTTAGAGTTGCCGTTTCACCAGGTTTCTGCTATAAATTCTGGGGTTTTGCTCAAAGGGTGAGAACAAACAAAACGATAACCCTCCACGGGTTAGTGTTCTTATGGCCATTGAATAGGTTGTTGGTAGAGCGGAACTGGGTCGCTCATTTCCTACCCGGGGTAATATCCGCATTTTCAAGTACTACGTCAGACTCTCAATGGGCTACTCAGTTACTGAGCAGGTACCCAAATACCCCCCAAATTCCCCAGACCGATTTGTTCCGTTTTCTGGTTACCGGTCGGCAAATCAGGATGGAAATAAGCTACCCAGGGAAGTGATGGGATCTCCCTGCTTAGATGTTTCCAAGGATTGGAAGTTGAAAAATCAGGGCTGGAAGTCAACATTCTGGGATCTTGGGTGGAAATTGGGTACCAATAAGGTACCAGATATTTTCGAGTCGATCTGAGTACCGGAAATTTGTTGGGTATATCCGATTGCAACTCTAGCTGCCAGTTTTCACTCACATCATTTGTGTCATGTCTCCATGCATGGTGTTATGTTTTGATATCAGGGAATACTGTGAGAGCTAATCCTGGCTACGTCACGAACACATGCGTGCCAGCTGTTAAATAGGTTGTGTGGACACTCATGCGTGAGGGAAGTCCTCCAGTGCCACAGAGATGCCAAGGGTGTTCTATGGAGTGCCAACTTACGGTGATTCTCATTTGCCAAACCAGACACGTCAACCCTAAGTCACTTCCACCATAAAAGACATGGTGCCATTTTCAAACATACATTTTCCGTGCTTGTTGTGGTCAGGGTTTGGTCCCTGCCACTTGCTCTTCCCTGGCGTCTGCATTCTACGGTACAATTTTCAGAGACTCGCGGTCACTGCCGCCATGTATCAAACTGACAGTCAGGCAACTACTAGCAGCCCTGTTACCACCAATTCCACATTGCTGCGCAGCCGCTCTGACTTGACCCACCAGTGTGGAGTCCCTTGGGGGGTGTTGAGGAAACCAGGGCATTTTTTAGGCTGTGGGGTGATGAGTATGTACAGGCCAGTCTGGTGAAATGCTGCCACAATGAGGCGGTTTTTCAGGCAATCGTGGTACAGATGCAGAACCTCAGCTAGAAGAGGTTATATTGCCTCATTTGTTAACACCTGGAGTCTCCAGGCTCTGGGTTAAGCTAGGGACACCCCCAGTAACTCAGAAAAATTGGGATTTCAGGAGATAGCAAGGGGCATGCACATCAGAAAGGGAAGAGGCCATTGGGACTTCTGTGTCCTCTTTGCAATGTGGCTCCGCCCCTATGGAATGTCATGGCATCATGATGCGCCATAAGGGGGTGGGGTTACAACAGAAAGGGGTGTGGTTGATCCTTGCCCCGCCCATGCCCACATGGCCCCACCCCCTCCAAGGGAAAGCCCAGATATTGGGGGGGTGGAGGGGGGGACCTTAGCACTGGTGGAGATGGTGGTAGGAGAGAAGATCCTTCAAACTCACTGGATTTCAGCTCATCCCAGTTCCAGACCCAAAAATGTCTGCACTTTGGATCCAAATCTGAGCACCACCCCCAGTTTGTCTCACTCAGACTCCAAAGCTAGGCTAAGGCAGGACTCAGTTTGGGTGCAGTAACTTCTAGGGCTTTCTACAGCAGTTCCCAGTTAGTGGATATGTGCCAGGCCAAATGCTGTTCGGTTCTTACTCTCATTGCCTTCTTCTGGAGCAAGGATCAAGGTAACCTTTGCATTCTTGGCAACCGGGCTTACAAATTGTTCCAGGCTCTTGGGATGTATTAGGTGACCAGCCAAAGACCATGAGCGGATGTAGGTCTGCGTGTGAACCTGCCTCGTTAGTTTGATGATGGTTTGCTGGCCTTGGGCTGCTTGTTTTTGGTCCGGGGAGACTGTAAACAATGCACAAACAACAACACAAAAACAGCAGGGGGAGTGGGGAATGCAAGGAGCCGTCAGACTTTGGCCAGAGGAGACCAACTCTGACCCAGTTCTCCTCTTCCATGACGAGAGGATTCCGTCTCTAAGCGCCATTGCTTAGCTGCCGGGGGTGCCCTTGGCTCCAGGGACAGGATTTTGGAATTACATCATTGCACAATCCCTGGGAATTAGGAAATGAATCGTCTCAAGAGGGCACCCAACCAAGCACCCTTCGCAGCCTAACACTGTCTGGCTGCCAGGGCTCTAAGGCCCATAAGGGTTTAGAGGTCTGGGTGCCTGGGGTGTGGGTGGGGGGAGATGCAAAGGGTGTCCTTCTCCACCTTCCAATGTGGTCACGCCTTTCTTCCTAGT
The DNA here is from genome assembly GCA_003113815.1 of Sphenodon punctatus. Classification (NCBI taxonomy): domain Eukaryota; kingdom Metazoa; phylum Chordata; class Lepidosauria; order Sphenodontia; family Sphenodontidae; genus Sphenodon; species Sphenodon punctatus. The sequence continues at coordinate 4,759,376 of QEPC01011341.1, forward strand.
GTTGTGACATCATGTTTAGACTGTAAGAGCCTTGGGGCAGGGACCTGTCTCTAACTACTGATTGTAGAGTGACAGGTACAAGAATAAGAATAACTAATTAATGAATTAATTTATGATTATTATTAATTAGCCACATCAGAATGGGGAGGAGCAAAAGGAATCCCCAACCCCCTGAATTTAATTCTGCCGGCACCCCTGTTTACAGCGACTGGAGCAGGGCACTGGAGATGAGGCTGGAGGAGAGACTAAAAGCCCCACATGCAAGAAAAATGGATAGAGAGAGCAGTGTATTATCCAGTTAGCAGCTCAGACAATGAGAAATGGATCCCACTGGGGAAAAAAGAGGCATGGGCCAAAAGGATAGTCAGGAGGTGACGACCTTAAGGTTGTGGTGTATGGTGGTATTATGATTTCATCCTCAGGCATTGAAGCCAATGGGAATTTTGCCACTCAGCAGAGTGGAGTCAGGATTGCACCCTTGGTGTTCACGTCTGTGCTCGTGGGTTTGATACAAGGTCTCGTGCAGTTTAGCAGACCGGGTTTCTGATTTCCCGGCTCCTGTCACTCTCCGGTGGGTACCGCGTGTGCCTTGCAGGCGTAGCTCTTTCCCGGGAAGCGTTCTCCGCACGAACAAATATATAGCTGTTTGCTTGTTTATAAACATCCCTATATAAATAGGGAGGGGAATGGAAATATATAAAATAGTTTTTCCATAATTACAAGATGCTTTTAGAGAAGGGAAATATTTCCATTTTAGGCAGAGGGGACACCAATTTTATAAATAAAAGTTTAAAATAAACATTAGCGTTGGGTACATCAATGCACACACACACTCACATACAAAACAGGCTCCCACATGGTAATTTTAAATAGTACAAAACAAATGAATTCCCCGAATTTTGTTTAAACTGGCACCAGGGGCAGATGATGTCATTCGTCTGTAGTAATTACAAACTTGTTTTCCCGCAACAAATACCAGTACTTTGCTTTCTCCATTAACGGTTTATTAGGAGGGTTTTTTTTCCCCCCTATGCAAGACTAACCCCCTGTTCGCTCTCAGAGGGTGTTTGGTTGCTGAAAAGTCTTTTTCCACTGAAGGACTTTGCTGCCGATCTTTATCTTTGGAGATAGCAAGACAGCTCACACATCTGTTAATTTCAGGTATTCCATATCCATTTCTGGGAGGTTTTCGGTTCGGGTATTTCGGTTATATCACTTTTGGCAATTGCGCATGCGTAACGATGATGAAATGATGTATCCAAAATACCTAAACGATTACGCCCCCTGCCAGAAACAAAAAACAGAAACAGACTAACCCAAACCGATATCCAATGGTGCATAAATGGATATCGATTATTACCCGACCTGATGTTCCTTGGACTGGATAGGGTATTTTTGGTGGGTTTATCCATTTTGGAGGGTATTGGGCCTAGACTGAACAGGGAAGGTGGCAAATGGATGTTGCAAGAGTCGGTCTTCTATATGGTTCTATATTCTGTCCTCTCCCTGTCCACACCTCCCTAGGAACCATTGGAGTGTATGATCTCTGCTCTTAATGCTGCCTTAATTCATAGCTCTCAGAATAAGGTAATCATGCCTCTGGATGACTTAGAATAATATTTGGAAAATCACATTAAGTGTATTAGTCCATTAAGCCTTTAAATCTTTATAAGGGCCTTAATTCCAAGGACGCCGTTCTCCTGCCCTATGTGCCAGAGATTTTGCAATCTGGTGACGTACGGGCAGCCAGGCTCTCTCTCTCTCTCGTGCGCCAAGCCCCCTCCTTACAATGGTTTGCGGAGGGCTTCATGCAAGAAATCTGTTTCTGTTTAAAGGGAAAAACTGTTAGGTTTTGAAACCCTTGCTTTGCAGTGTCCTGCTGGGCCATTTGGAGTAATTCTCGGGCTTGGCGCACACTTGGAATTCTGAAATCCTGTTGCACTGGCTCTTGTACTGAGATTTTAAACATATTTGTAAAGGCTTAAGAAGAATCCGTTCCCATTATTAAAGCAAGGAGCCAAATGCCTTCTAGTAAATAGCAGTCCCAGAAAGTCTGTGCACTCACCCCAGAGGATAGGTGAGACATGCACTAGAAAGGGGAGAATGAGGAAGCTGTGAGGAAGGTGTGTTTCTAAGGGCAATGGGACACAGCTAAGGTTGTTTTTAGACATGCATGTTCCAGGGCTGCATAGGGTGCAAATGCGGCCCTGGAACATGCATGGTGGGTGGGGGATGGGTGGGGAGGCACTTGTCTAAAAACACCCTAAGAGAGAGTAAATCAAAGCTGAGAGAGCGCTTAGGATGATCGGCGATCCCAGGGCCGGCCTTACAATTTGCGGGCCCAAGGGCAAAGATAAAATGTGGGGTCCTTAGTCGTGTCTCCTCCCTGTGGCCCTGCCACCTTGAGGGCACCCTCTAAGGGGCTCTAGAGGTGGTTTTGTGGGGGGCTTCACTGTGAGAAGTAGGGGCCCTGGACCCTGCCCTTGGGAAAACTGGGGCCACTGTGGGCCCCTGGAAATGGAGGAACTAGCGGGACCCAGGTGCTCCATCACTTCAAGGCTAGACTGGAAAAGATATTGTAGGGTGCAATCCAAGCCAGGTTGAGGCACTAGATTACTTAAATGATCCATTCCATTGTAACTAGAGCTGAAAACTAGGTAACATAAAATAAGGTATACTGGTAGAAATTATGGTGCCCAACCTGGTAACCTTGGACACTAATTGGTATTATTTGATGAGTACCTGATGGGCTATCCATTTTTCCAACTTCTGGTACTGGATTTTCCAACATTGGTACCAATTTTCCAACGCCCGACACCCATTTTTCAGTTTTCTGATCAGTAAAACGGTAAACCAGTAACTCAAAAACATTAATACCTTGGATTTTCAGGCGATCAGTAGAGATGTGCGAACACAGTTCGGAAGTTCGGAGTTCGGACCAAACTTGAATAGTTCAGTCTACCGAACCGAACTCTCGAACCGATCTCGAATTTGACCGAACTGTTGGGTCGAATTCAAACCAGTTCAGAAGGCAAAAAAACCCCGGTTTTGAATGTACGAACTCGGTTCGGAAGTTCGGAATTCGACCAAACTCGAATACTTCAGTCAACCGAACCAAACTTTTGAACCAAACTCGATTTTCGAACTGAACCGAACCGAATTTCCGAACTCGGTTCTGTTCGCACATTCCTAGCGATCAGGTGCCCGACTCAGTAATCAGGTACTGATCAGGAATACTCAGAATATCGGGTAATACCTGTGAGTAGCCAATGTACTTACCTGTTCTAGCTCTAATTGTAATAACCCTTTTGCCTATAAAGCTGGTGGCAAGTGGGCCATAGAGGTATTTTACTGCTTAACACTGCTCAAAACCCCACCTAGAAACACTACTGGATGTCCTTGGTAGGCAATTATTTCCCCACTCCCAAGCACACTGGTTAGGATTTCTAAACAAGAGTTTTATTGGAATAGTGGAATACTGAAGATCCAACGAGATTGCCAAGAGTGGGCTTGGATCAGTCCCAGCATTCCGTACATAGTTCTACATCAGCACAACACTCTCCAAAAAACAGTCTTAACATCTACAGGTGTTAAGGGCAGCTCTTTAACACATGCCGATATCACCTCCCACAAGTCCCATTGCCCACTCACTGTTTTTTGCTAATAGGAGGCCCCTAGGGGGAGCAGGTTGATGTGGTGAGTCCTGAAGCCATGTGTTGGACAATGGATCCTCTTGTCTTCAGCCTGCTACCTGATCAGGGAGGGCTTCCTACTGAAGGCTGGGTTTTGTGAGCTGTCCTCAGGAGTTCCTTGCAAAGCCTTGCTCCTAGGGCAAGGTGTAGGTCTCCTCTGCAGGGCTGTGTCCTCCTAAAAACCCCACACCAGTTGCTGCTCCTGGATGGGGCTACTGCTGTCGCTGTTCTCAGGAACCCTAGGTGGTCACCTCTTGACCAGCTAAGAGATTTCAACAGAGACTCGGTCAAGGGCAACTCACCAGGCCCTGCTAATGCCACACCAGGGGCTGCTCCTGTTCTCTTCTGAAGCCCTAGGGGACCACTTCTTGCTCCACCTAACTAATTTCAGCAAGGGTCTCTCGCTAGCTCCTGGAACTCCTGCACAAGGGACTGGTCTTTGCTGGGGCTTCTTACAACTACTACAGAAAAACTTCTTTCTATCATCTGCCAGCCACATAACAGGACTACACAAACCAGTCTCTTAACACGTTGGCTAATTTCAGTCAAACCTCACCCCAGGCATTTCTGGGGCTCTAGTAGGTCATGGTGACCCCAAGGATGAATGTGAATCAAGTGTTTCTTAAGTTTGTCCCTTTCAGGGCTATTGTCTGCACCCAGGGGGCTAGGTCTATGTCCAGATGCCTTGGTTTGTCCAGCAACTCACCACAAATGTTCAAAATTGGGTAGTGGATGTCACCTATGCAAGTTAGGTGCTTTGTGCAAATGAAGCCATCCCCTTCCCCCGCCCCCCCCCACACGAGGTCATTCCTTATGCTTTCCAGCAGATGGGGGTAGAGAGCATTGTCTCCTTGCTCCACTTTGTAGGCTGTTAAAACCCTCAGGGTTACAGTAACAAGGGTCACAAATCTGGTGAGATACCCCTAGTCTCCCACTCAACCAGTTCATCACACTTACTGCAGATGCATACACACACACACACACACACACACACACACTTTGCGAACTTCTGTAAAACTATTTGCAAAATGAAATATCTGCAAGGGTGGGGAGCCTTTGGCCTGCAGCGTTTTTTTATTTGTCCCCTTCCCGAGTGAGGTAACTTTGGGCTAAAATTCATGAGGGATGCTGAATCCTGGCAAATTCCCACTGACTTCAACAGTGGAGGGTTGTTGACAGATGTCAGTAGATGGATTTGATGGGGCAAGATCACATGATTCCAAAGGCACGGTGCAAAGGAGAGATGTTGGTGTAGGTGTGAACTCTTAAGGAGAGAGTGAACACCGTTAGCACTGATATACTAGCACGTCTAAAACGCCAGTGCATTTTATTACAGCAAAGGAGATAGACTTTAAATACCAGGAACGTCAATATAAAGCTTGAACGTAATGACTGGCTCCCTGGCATGTTGTTGTCTGGAGTACGGAAAAGACAGTAGTAAACAAGACAATACCGGGACCTCCAGGAGGGCGTCCCCAGATGACTGCAAAGGCCGCCCCAGGATCTGGGGGGTGAGGCGTGCTTTCAGATAAGCAGGGCCTAGACCATGTATCCCCCCAAACTGGGAGTTATCGTTACTGATTTACCGATTAAATCGGTACAAGAAAATAGCAAATATTGTGATGGTAACCAAAAAAATGGGATGGAAACTCGTTAAAAATTAAACATTTCCCATTTGTCACCCAGCAGGTCCACGTGAGTGCATGGTTCCTCCGTTCTTCCTAAAATCCCAGTAAAACAGCCTCCAAAAAAGCTTGTCCTGCCAATTAAATCAGCCAGTTAGCCCATGATCCTTCACAACCTCTTCCTTCCACTAAGCTCTACCTGAGCAGAAGGCAGCTAATTTATTTATTTTTTTGGTCTGAAAATTAAAAGCTGTCAGGGATACAGAGAGTCCTATCTCCGGGTTGTAAAAGTTGGATGGGATGTATAATTCCTGCCCCCTCTAATTATGCCCGCTGTTACGAGCAGTGCTCATGCATAAAGACCATCAGAGCGGCCATTCTTGGCCAGACAAATGGTGCAGCTAGCCCTGTATCATGGGGCCACTACAGGATGCTGCAGAGAACTTGTACAAACACTGGGGGAATGATGGTGTCATCCATCCCTTCTGGGCCATTCCCAGGTTATAGCACTCAAAAGCTGCATCCTTGCCCATCTTGACTAACAGCAACTGACTTGTCCAGTTCTTTTCTGAACCCATTTCATGTCCTGTCACAACATTCTCTGGCAATGAATTCCATAGATCAATTGCATCTTATGTGGAAACAAAAAGGTACTTCCTTTTGCTTGTTTTAAATCAGTTGCCCGTGCACCATGTGCCCCTGAGTTCTTCAATTGTGTGAGAGTTCCCAATTCAATCCCTCTCCACCTTCATGGCCCTTCCCACCCACCCACTTCCCTGCACCCTTCACTCTGTCCTATCCCCTCCCCCCTTAAACATTTCCTCCAGTCATGTTCCTTCAATAACAGCAAATTAGATCGCTCCAAATGTATTAGGTCAAGGAACATGAACATCTAGAAACTGCACACACACAAAAAAATGTAATAAAATAATCCCAAAGCAAAGGGAAAATAATTGTGATCTGTATTGCTGTAATGTCTGCACATGAATATTTTTACACTGAAGGAATGCAGATGCATTTTTATTCTCTTAGAGCACAGTTTTATGCTGACCAGCAATGATGCACTGTAAACAGACGATATTAAAACACATAGTTCTCTCGAGAGCGTTCAGCAGTATTTTTCTCTAAATAGTTATTTTGCAATCGACATTTTATTTGCTTTCACAGGGTCTCTAAATAGCACACATCTCAGCTCAGGAAAAATCAGTGTGCTGCTCTCTCATGTGTGTTGGAATTTATTTTTGAAAAAGGTTGTTTATTTAGTAAAATGGCTTGAGTTCTTCACCCAGCTCACCCTTTGCATAGCAGAGTTCTGTCCGTTGTGGCCAGGGAGAGAACTGGGCAGTACTGGCATACTTCTCTACTTGCTCTGGCCAGTGTGTTTGACCTGGGTGGCCCAGTGCTCAGCAAGATCAGTGGGATTTACTTCAGGGGCCGAAGAGCAGAATCTGTTCCCATGTATTCTGCAACTCACAGCCGCCACGAGCTGCTATCTTATTTTAAAAAATAAACAAGAAAAAAAAAAAACATCACAAAACACGACACGGCCTTATCAGTGGCCGGGCTGTGTCACAGGGCCCCAATTCCCTGGGAATCTATACCAGCCCACACCCCATTGGCTAGCTTACAGCGCTGGGATTTCCTTGGCTACCTTGCAGTGCTCCCCCATACAAGCTATAGTTATGCCGTGGCAGATGCCATTTTTACAGCAGTCTGGCTAAATACAAACTTCTGTGATAATGTCTACAACTGTCTCAGCAGAGAATTTACAGAGCCCTTCTCACACCCTTTCATTAGCCAGCCA